>JAWPHD010002689.1:0-245002 GCA_037043455.1 Cyrtodaria siliqua
ACTATGGTCTATGGTCTTATATGGCAATTCACAATTTTCTGAATAACTTCATAACATTCGCACTCATAAAACTTCAAAAGTGCATTGCTCATGTTGAAAGGAAGAACCTTATTGTTTCGGGGGTCAGAAGGTTAAAGGTCAAGATCACATGCCCTTTTAAAGCATAATATTAACCTCACACCTAGGAAATGCTATACATATATAACCATATTAACCATAATAACCCAATGAGAGTGGCTGGTATAGGCCATAGGCTTGTTTCACAATCATTGTGAAATAAATAGGTTTAACCTTAACGAACATAATAACCTGAAACGGACTTATAATGCTCCGTTGGGCGGTGCTCTTGTTACCTAGAATATTTACGTTTTGATCTGCATTCAGTAAAATGTTCAAGTTATATTTTTGCTAATATTTTCAGATTGATTTCATGAATTTTTTTCCTTCAGTGGGGGCAAATATCTGAAATTTCTAGATACAGCTTTGTTGTCGTTGGCAAACCACTGGATGAAATATTTTTTTTATTAAACTTCCTGCAAAATCGAAGATAGATACCCCCAACTTAAATGATTACAATCTTCTGCATGCTGTGAGAGCTCATGTTATAAGGGTGGTGAGAGGCATATCACTGTCATCTAGTTGGATCATTTTAGAGAAAATGAACTTCACAATATACCATCATGATAGCTTACAGCAAGTACTATAATAACTCGTGTTCCTTTGCTAGTATACAAGACGACAACTTTGCTGTGGCTTTGATTAACGAAATGGTGAAATCCTATCTGGCGGCGACTGAGCCCCGTATTCAAGACTGCTCTGCATTCGCTCTCCAAGAACTGCTCTCCATTTACAAGATATCAGAGTCCAGCGAGGACGAACACTCGCAGAAACTGTGGCGGAGATTTCCAGAGCATGTCCAAGAAATACTGATACCACTGCTCACATCAAAGTGAGTTAAATGTATATAGATGTTTGTATTACTCAAAGGGACACCCGACAACTTTGATTATTTTAAAACGTAGGGTGTCCTGCTAGTTTTCTACATAACTTGAATATTCGCTACTCGTTATTAATAATTTCAAAGCAATTAATTGATGTACTTGTATTGATCATTCCTTCAACAATACCACTTTAAAAGAATGACATTTGTTTACAAATTGTCACTTCAGGTACATATTGGCGACAGACCACGACTGGTCAAATCTCCACAAACCCATCTACTGCTCAAACTCGAAGAAAGGCAGCACGTTTAAAGACTGGGTCAGCACATGGACGGGTTATCTATCTTCAAAGGTCAGTGATTGAGGGGTTAAAGATGCTGCGTTTGAAACCTTCTCGCCTCTCACCTCTACAATCTCATTAAAATCAGACTCTTTATCACGCTACGATACTCTACACTTCTAAGGATCTGAGAACGCCGCATTGGAGGTCATGTCAGATTGACCTTACGATCAGCCAATCAGATTTCAGCCTTCAAAATTGTTCGATATAGACTGCTTTACTGCGTATGTCGTGTTTCAGTCAAACGCTAGGGAGCAGTCTACACTCAGTATTAAAAGAGACAATGTCTGTAACTTTTAGCTTGTAAAACACACAAAAATTGCATTGACAAACATAACACATCAACCATTATTGAATATTTCCTGAATAAAACCAAGATTGTTTGACTGAATTCAACAGCATACAAAAAAAGAAAAAAAGAAGAATTACGGGACCGTTTCATAGGTTGGAACTCGTAACCCAAAGTAAAATTACACTCGTGTATAATAATAATTGTTTACCTTGCTACCGACTGCGCTACTGACTGGGCCAAATGTATTCATATATACTATATTGAAAAACTCATGTTGCAATTTAATGATCTCGGTAGAATAATGTTCTGACTGTTTTCAAAGAAAATTGGCTTTGATTTTCTTCGTATTCTTGGTGTAAAACATGCCATTTAGTGCATTTCTTTGAATTTATCGTACAATCATAACGTTAACACACGGCGACTTTATCTTGTTCAGATATATATGTTTTATGTAGATTTTCGTTTGTTCGGTTCACTCGAACAATTTGTTTGTTCGGTTGACATCGAACATCGTCTGAATTGCATATAAAACGCGCGATTTCATTCGTTAAATTTAGTTGATCGTCTCATAAATATTGATTAGATGAAAGGTCGATCTGACGTGACCTCCAAGGCAGAGTTGTCAGATCCTGTAGCGGAGAGTATCGAAGCGTATTTGATTTTAATGAGATTGTCAACTTTGTGGGTTCGAATCCCATTGGGAGTTCGACTTGTAAATTGGAAATTGTCGATTCTTAGGTATGGCAGAAGGTATACAGTACTAGTTTACTCATGAATAAGTGGGTGGTAGCCTAAAATATGCTGAAAAAGTTCAGGGTTGACAAAATAAGGTCTGTTTGTTTGGTGATTAACATTTTGTTGGATCTTTAGTTGCTTTGTCATATGTACTAATATTAACTATTAATAACGAACACTTGGTCGTCTGGCTGTATTCTCCTCAAAAATGATTAGTCCATGCTTTTATATCAAAGGTATTCATTATACTGCGGCTTTCACAAAATGAAGTGGGGGCTATATAGGAATCACACTGTCCATAATGTCACATTGTGTAACACATATTTGTCCTCTTTTTTCGCGTCCTGTTTCGTAGCATGTTTTTAGCTGTACTGGCCGAAGCCAGCAGAGCTTATGGGATGCCGAGTTGTCCGTCGTCCGTCCGTCGTCCGTCCGTCGTCCATTGTTAACTTTTGTCTCGTTAAGACGTTAGGGCCTTCATTTTTCATCCAATCTTTACCAAACTTTAACAGGTTGTTAATATCAATGAAAGCTTGGATGAGTTCGAAAACCAGCCTGATCGACCAAGTAACAGCGGAGTTATGGCCCTTGATTTAGTTAAAAATGTTATATTGTTATATTTTGCCTCGTTAAGACGATAGGGCCTTCATTTTTCATCCTATCTTTACCAAACTTTACCACATTGTTAATATCAATGAAAGCTCGGACAAGTTCGAAAACCAGCCATATCGGACTAGAAACAGCGGAGTTATGGCCCTTGATTTAGTTCAAAACGCTATATTTTGCCTCGTTAAGACGAGAGGGCCTTCATTTTTCATCCGATCGTTACCAACCCTTTTTATTTATTTTTTTAATTTTTTTTTTTCAATTTTATTATTATTTTTTTGTTAATTTTTTTTCATTTTTTTTTTTTTTTAAATTCTTTTAAGGCGTCAACATTCAAGTTTTGCACTAGACCTTTCAAACTTTGCTTATAGTTGTATCTTGGGTGATACACTGCAACGTGACAGAGCAAATGTGGAAGTGACATTGACCCTCAGGAATGCTGATCTAGCTATCAAAAACCTATAGGTAGAGCTTCAAGGTCATTGACCTCTTGTTTTTTTTGTGTTTTTTTATAGAATGGCATTTTGTTTTCAAACAATTGCACTTAAATGCCATATCAGCAAACTGTAAATTCCATTGTTTTTAGTTATTAAAATGTTTACAAACTTTCATTTAAGCAACATTTATCTTTTATTTTATGTTCCGCCCCCGTTAGGCGAGACATGTAAATCCGCGAATTTTTTGTTTTGACATTTGGTTGTTTTGATGCGTGTAGATGTGTAAACCAGACCTGAAGATTGGCGTTTATCCCTTTAAAATGCTCAAGGATAGAGAAAAAAATTAAAATGAAAGATCGCATTTTGTTTGAAATCATTGCAGGTGAAGCCTGACAGTAAACCGTACAAGGTGTTCAAGTCTTGTAGTGCCGTGATCAAGTTTGACACCCACCTAGCCCTGTATTTGCTGCCCTACGTTGTTCTACATGTACTTCAGGACGGATCGGAGGCTGATATTAACGACGTTTGTAGTTTCACTATTGTATTGTATGCTTTACTGTAATGGAGGTGCTTGCCTGGCATGGCCCAGTAGACAGCATGATGGACTTGAGACTGGAGGAGGTCAGACCTTGCTGGCACCACTGAATTTTGTTGGTGTGTTGGGCAAGACACTTTCCCTTAGCCTCATTATTTGGATGAGCTGTGTTAAAAATAGGTGGTCCCATGTATCATAGCCTGTACTGTGAGCATGTTAGAAGAACCATAGGAATCTGTCAGTGAGAGTATTGCAGGGTTCCTGGATTCCTATGTGTACTTCCCGTCTCTATAGGGCGGCTCTAATTGAATTGAATTGGGATTTAAGGCGCACCAACACATGAAAGGTTATATGGCGCCTAACAGGAATGGACGTGCCAGGCTCAAGCTCCATTTACAACGAGATAAAATATGGAGAATGGGCCTAGAACCTTCTCACCTGCAGAGTTGTTGCAAATTCTATTGCAGACACTCCATTTACGCTAGAGCCACGTTTATTTTTTTCTGCCACTGCTCTAGTGATTTGAGCGAGATGGCACCTGAAACAATGCAGGGGGCATGATGAAGACCTTCAACAAACATGAACAAAAAATGATAAAATGAACATGAATTTGGGAGGTGGGGTTCTACCCTTCTGCCTACCCTCCAACGGGATCTGCGCTGGCCCTATTCTTTGCCCAGGAACCACACTAGGCAGGATGGCTCTACATGACCTATAATGTGTTGATGAGCAGTTGAACAACATTGAATTCAATGACTGTAATGTCCTGACATTTCGCGAATATAGGCTTGTGATGCCAGTCCTGATACAGTCCTTGAGCTTCCTGGGCAAAAATAGGACCACTGCCTAATCTTGCAGAGGGGTAGCATTTCCAGATTCATCTGCATTTTGTCATGCTCATTTAATTAGGTCCTCACCATGACCCCTGTGTAGGTTAAGGGTGCCACCTGCGATGACTTTTTTCACTTAATAAATCCATAGAGTGAGTAGAGCGAGTCAACAAAATAATCAAATAATGTTACTTGTTCAGTGATCAAACACTCATTACCAGTATTGAGTGTCATCCCCTATTTAAACATTATTAATTTGCCAATCAGAATATGCTTCTCTAAATTCCCGGGTCTTCTATTTTTTCTACAGAATAGAACGGGTCTGTGTGGCTCATTTTATTAAAGGGATTTTTATATAAAAAGAAAATACTGGTATTTGTCGTTCCTACCCCTCCTAAGATTTTTTACTGGAGTAATTGTACAACAGTTCAGTAGTATTTAATTGTGATTGTATTCCAGTTGTATATGTAGCTCTATTCAATGATGACGACTATGTATACCAGTTCCACCTGTGACTACATATACACTTTCATTTTACGTTTGACTGTGTATTGCAGATGTGCAGCGAGATCACAGAGGTGCTGACCCAGGTGACGAGGAAGGACGTGAAGCAGAAGGGCTCGGCCAGCTTCCACCACATGTCTGCCCAGACCATCTTCTCCGTTCTCGACTATCTAACCAAGTGGAAACATTTCAGGGTTCAACTCCGGACAGCAGAGACTGCCCAGACGAAAGGCAGTGAGTAATCTGTCTGTCCTTGTCTGTCCCTTACAATCCCAGTTTTTGGATGTTAAGTTCACCTAAAGTAAAAAAAAAATCCTAAATTTCCTAATCCTAAATCCAGTAATGGAGATCTTCGAGATAATAAAGTAAAAATAGGTAAAAGTATAATTTCCCCTGTCTTTGATAGCTGTAAGATTCTTACTTTTCACGTCTGTCTGTGCCTGTATTGAGATATAGGGATTAAACTGGATATGTTAAGTCTCGGCCAGCCAAGACCGTATCATACATATGTCTTACTTGCAAATATCAGTTGGGGCAGATTAGGCCAATTAAAGCACCCACTAGCCATTAGCACAATTTATTCACGCATTTATTTCACGTGCATAAAGTCAATGTTTTAATGACATGTTATAATAAACTTGACAATGTCAAATGCAAAATATCGCCGATTTCAAACGTCCTATTTTCCCCAGGTCCTGGTTCTGGATACGCGAAGCATAGTATAGCGAAGAAATCAAAAGCGGGCCGGGTGTGCGTGGCTATGGATATGTATGATCAATAGACACGTGTTTTGTATCAAGTTCGAATTAATATGATCAAGGTCATGGGTCAAGGTTATTCAGTTTTCGTACAAAACTTGTAAACAGCTTGAGATAGTGGAATGATACTTTATATGAGAATGTATGAGCAATATTTTGTGTTGGATATCAAATTCAAAACAAGAGATTTATATTTGCATTACAATCAACTTGTAAATTCTTCTGTATGTTTAAGGCTCAGGTTACCTGTCGGACAAGGTCGTGAATGATTTCCTGGAGCGCATCCCCAAGGATAAGCTGGCAGACGTGTCGTTCAGTTGTAAAGCATACACACGCTCTCTCATGCAGTTTGAACAATACGTGAAGGACAAAAACATGCTGTCCAAGGATCAGCTCGACTTCATGCAGGTGCGTACATAATTGTTTGAACCAGTTAACTCCTTTAAAAAACATGAAATAGATTTCTGTAGAGGCGTTGGGAACAGTAGAGAACTAATGGACTATCCTGGCCCCGTACTCTAAAAACTTTTGAGTCAAAATCTCAAGCTCAAGCTTGGTTATACAATTTTGAAAATCTTACTTAATGGTTATGCAATTACTTGAAACGTTGCACACTTAAAGATAGCAAATATTACAGCTGTCCTGAAAGCATTCGGAAAGCACTCTGACATTGAAAAAGGTTATAGTTAAAAGGAATATTTGAGTTTTGAGCTTGAGCATGGGATTTTGGCTGAGCAAATTTTGAGATTATTGGGCCTGTTCTTTCGATATAATATATAATGCACAAAATGTTGACTACAAGAAGGCATTAAGTGGAAATAAAGCATAGAATACAAGTTAGGGCTATTCCAGGAAAAAATCTCAATGGGGGTGGTGGGTAAAATTGGCATTTTTATTCTTGTGGGTGTGGGTAAAATTTTAAATTATTTTGGTATTTTTGTAATATTTTTAGTTCTACTGGCCAAGGGCCAGCAGAGCTTATGGGATGGTGTGTTGTCCGTCTTCCGTCGTCCGTCCGTCCGTCGTCCGTTAACTTTTCTTCAAACGACTTCTCCTCAAAAACCGCTTGGCTAATTTTGACCAAACTTCACGTGGATGATCCTTAGATGAATGCTTTTTAGATTTGTTAAAATTAGGTCAGCACTACATCCAAGATGGCCACCATTACCATATATGGTCGAAACCTTAAAAAATCTTCTTCTCCAGAACCGCTAGACAGATTTCAACGGTTTTTCTTTTAAAATGATCGCCAACGCCTAGACTATCAAGTTTGTTCAAATAAAGTCCCCGGGGTCAAAAATGGCCGTGCCCCGGGGGTCCAAATTTTGTATATTGAGGTTTTGCATGTTTTTCATATAGACATATAGGATTTTTTTTTAAAAAGTCTTCTTTTCTGAAACCACAAGACACAGAGCTCTCATGTATAACATGTAGCATCAGCTTATGGTCCTCTACTAAGTTTGTTCAAATGGTGACCCTGGGGTCAAATTTGTCCCCGCCCCGGGGGTCACAGTTTTACATAGACTTATATAGTTGTTTTTTTTAAAAAAATCTTCTTCTTGGAAACTACAACAGCCACAGGTTTGATATTTTGCATTTACTATAAGCTAATGGTCCTTTACCAATTTTGTTCAAATGGTGACCCTCGGGTCACATTTGGCCCCGCCCCAAGGGTCACATGTTTTACATGGACATGTATAGGGAAAAACTTAAAAAATCTTCTTCTCTGAAACTGCAAAAGCCAGAGGTTTAATATTTTGCATTTGCTATAAGCTTGTGGTCCTCTACCAAGTTTGTTCAAATGGTGACTCAGGGGTCACATTTGGCCCCATCCCGGGGTCACAGTTTTACATAGGCTTGTATATGGAAAAACTGAAAAAAATCGTCTTCTCTGGAACCACATGGCACAGAGCTCTCATGTATTACATGTAGCATCAGCTTATGGTCCTCTACTAAGTTTGTTCAAATGGTGACCCTGGGGGCAAATTTGTCCCCGCCCCGAGGGTCACAGTTTTACATAGACATATAGGATTTTTTTTTAAAAAATCTTCTTCTCGGAAACTACAAGAGCCAGAGGTTTGATATGTTACGTTTATTATAAGCTTATGGTCCTTTACCAAGTTTGTTCAAATGGTGACCCTGGGGTCACATTTGGCCCCGCCCCAAGGGTCACATGTTTTACATAGACATGTATAGGGAAAATCTTCTTCTCTGAAACTGCAAGAGCCAGAGGTTTAAAATTTTGCTGTTGCTATAAGCTTATGGTCCTTTACCAATTTTGTTCAAATGGGGACCCTGGGGTCACATCTGACCCCGCCCAGGGGGTCACAGTTTTACATAAGTGCTTGTATAGGGAAAAACTGAAAAAAATCTTCTTCTCTGGAACTGCAAGAGCCAGAGGTTTAATATTTTGCATTTTCTATAAGCTTATGGTCCTTTACCAAGTTTGTTTAAATGGTGACCCTCGGGTCATATTTGACCATGCCCCAAGAGTCGCATGTTTTACAAAGACATGTATAGGGAAAAAACTGTTTAATTTAATTTTTTATTTTTTTTTATTTTTTGAATTATTATATTTTTTTTAAATTTTTATTGATTTTTTTTTTTTTAAATATATATATATATTTTTTAAATATTTTTTTTTATTATTTTTATTTTTATTGATTTTTTTATTTTTTTTTAGCTCTATGTTCGACCAGTCGGACCAGTAACAGAGGAGTTTTTGATTTAGTTAAACATGCTATATTTTGCCTCGTTAATATGGTAGGGCCTTCATTTTTCATCTGATCTTTACCAAACTTTACCAGATTCTTTAGTTATGGCCCTTGATTGAGTTAAAAAGCTGTTTTTTGCCCAAAACTTTCAAAAAAACGTAAATGGCAGTCACTCACTTCATTGATGTTATAAGAGCCATGTTAGCCAGTAGAGCATCCACAGGCCCTCTTGGGCCTCTTGTTTTTTAAGGGAGTCATTTTAAGATCGGCTGGCCTGTTTATAATCTGTACCGGAAATAGTCATTACAATTTCAGGGGTCACAGTTTTACATAGACTGATACAGGGGAAAACTTAAATCTTCTTCTCTGAAACTACAAGAGCTAAAGGTTTAATATTTTGTATTTTATTATCAGCTTATGTTCCTCTAAAAAGTTTGTTAAAATGGTGACCCTGGAGTGTAATTTGGACCCGCCCCACTGTCACAGTTTTGCATAGACTTATATATATGTAAAGAAAAACTTTAAAAACCTCTGAAACTACAAGAGTCAAAGGTTTAATATTTTGTATTTACACTCAAATGGTCCTCTACCACGTTTGTTTGAAAGGTGACCCTGGGGTGAAATTTGGCCCCACCCCAGGTTTTTTTGATGGAGTTATGGCCCTTTAAAGGTTTTACTGCAAGAACTTTGTCCGGACTAGTTCTCAGGAACCCCTGGCCAGATTTCAGCAAAACATTGCAGGAATGATCATTACCAAGCCTAGTTCTGCATATCATCACCGTGTTCTGGTTAACAGAGTTTTAGTGGAGTTATGGCCCTTTAAAGGTTTTACTACACAAACTTTGTCCAGACTAGTTCTCTTGAACCCATGGCATATTTCAGAGAAACGTTGCAGGGATGATCAGTACCTAGTTGTGCATATCATCACCATATTCCGGTTGAAAGATTTTTGGCTTTTAAAGGTTTTAATACACAAACTTTGTCTGGACTAGTTCTGCTGAACCCCTGGACTAGTTCTGCTGAACCCCTGGCTGGACAATACTTGGCAAGGATGATCTGTATCAAGCGTAGTTGTGCATATCGTCACTGTGTTCCTGTTGAATGATTTTTAGTAGAGTTATGTCCCTTTAAAGGTTTTAATACACAAACTTTGTCCTGACTACTTCTCCTGATCCCCCGATAAGAGCTGTTTTAGCCAGTAGAGCGTCCACAGGCCCTCTTGGGCCTCTTGTTATTCTGGCAGTGGTGGGTGTCCAGGCAATTTAGTTTAAATTCTAAGGGTGGTTGCCTGAAAATATTTTGAGTTCCTACCCCACTGAGATCTTTTCCTGGAATAGCCCTTAAGCAAACAAAAAACAACAGAATATCCT
The DNA here is from genome assembly GCA_037043455.1 of Cyrtodaria siliqua. NCBI lineage: Eukaryota > Metazoa > Mollusca > Bivalvia > Adapedonta > Hiatellidae > Cyrtodaria > Cyrtodaria siliqua. The sequence goes on from JAWPHD010002689.1 coordinate 10,063, forward strand.
AGAGCCACTGAGAATTTTTTACTTCTTTTTTCATTTTTATTTAAGAATAACATTCTCGAAAACTAACATAAATTGTATTGTAAAAATTGAATGTTGAAATAAAAAAAGGACCAAAAATCACCTTATCATTTACTAGAGGATCTACGTAGAGCTGGATGAGCCAGACGGCGTGTTGGGCGTGGCAGCCATTAGACGGGCCACACCCACACTGCAGGAGCAGATACTTACATACAGTGGCAGATTGGGTAAGAACAATGTGCTTGATACCATAATTATGAGTAGAGTATGTTAAGTACTTCAAAAGTTTCATTTTAAAAATATACTTGATTTCGAACATAGAGTATAATTTTATGCAGAATAATAATTCAATGTGCAAAAGAATGAATAAAACAGAGTTCTTTCATGTTTAAAACACATTTTTATTCCCCTGCCATATATGGGGTTGCGTCGGGCATATAGTCCTCTCCGTCGGTCAGTTTTGTATATTACACTCTTGCGCAGACCTCCTGAACTTCTACAGATTTAGGCAATTGCACATATCGACTTACTGTACCATTCCATTGACTGGCGTGGCGCAGTCGGTAGCGCGGCGGATTTGTAACTGGAGGCTCCGGGTTCAATCCTCCATGGTGCCACTGAGTTCCGTCGGTGTGTTCTTGGGCAAGACACTTTCCCTTAGCCTCGTCCGTCAGATGGGAAGTAAACCGGGCGGTCCCGTGTATCGGTCTATCCTCCGAGCACGTTAAAGAACCATAGGAATCTATTCGATAATAAGAGTAGGGCAGGTTCCTGGATTCCTATGTATCCTTCCCCTCTCTCTGGGGCGGCTCTAAATAACATATACTGTGTTGATGAGCCGTTAAACAACATTCAATTCAATTCCATTGACTTTTTGCAGAGTTACAGCCCTTGAATCATTTTTGCCTCCTTATTTCAGCTCAGGCATTCTGGTCCACAGACACATTTCTAGTTTGACCCAACACAAACACTGGACACACTTTTAGTATATTGATTTATACATGAATTAAAAAGTATGTTCAGTAATAGGCATTGCAACACAGAGCGCTTGAATGTTCTCTTCTCTTAAAATGAAAATGATATAATAGATAATACGCTTATTTCATTCTTTTTCATTATCGGTGCCTTTGGGTATATTCGATATGTTCTAAAGCAAGACATTTCGCTTAAATGGGACACCATGTGGTTGCAGAGATAGAATACAACCACTGCAATCCCACAAACACACACCGTCACATGCAGAGGGGTAGGATCTCCCCATTCATATTGATTTTGTCATTTTTTATCATGCTCATTCAACGTCTTTATCACGACACCGCTTATGCAAACATGGAAACGTGGCTCCATCATAATGGAATTTGCAGCAACTCTGCAGGTTAGAAGGTTCTCGGCCTATTCTACATGTTTTATCTTGATGTAAATGGCGGAAGAGCCTGGCATGTTCATTCGTGTTAGGCACCATATAACCTTTCATGTGTTGGTGCGCCTTAAAACCCAGTTCATTTGCTTAGATGGGGCATAAATCCGGTGGTCCCATATATTGGAGTATATCTTCCGGCACTTTAAAGAACCATTGCAATCTTTAGGACAGGTTCGAGGATCCTATATGTCCTTTCCCTCTCTATGCCAGGACAGTTGTAAATAATCAATATTAGTGATAGGCCTCAAACAGTTATTTTTTTAATTTCTTTTTTCTACCTCCAACCAGAATATAATGTTCAGATATGACACTAGTTTCTTAAATGATGTAGGAAGACAAGACTGGCCCACAATTTCTTTTCTAAATTAAGTATTGACATTGCACTATAAGCAAGTCTAGACACACTGTCTACTATATATGCAGGTTGCCAGATTGAGTTACAGACGTGCTACGAACAGGCTATTCAGAGTGAGCCAGACGATTTAAAGCATCATCAGGGTCTTCTTAGATGCTTGATGGATCTAGGTCAACCATCGCAGGCCTTACACCACGCTACGGGTGTCATTGCAAAAAGGTATGAAAAAAATGTTTCGAAATGACATCCGACAGTTGTACATTAGATGGACTTGCTCATGCTCCACCTTGTTCACTTGGGTTTGATCCTCGCCCAAGTCACACCCTCACTTGGGTTTGATCCCCGCCCAAGTTACACCCTCATTTGGGTTTGATCCCCGCCCGGGTCACACCCTCACTTGGGTTTGATCCCCGCCCAAGTCACACACTCACTTGGGTTTGATCCCCGCCCAAGTCACACCCCACGTAGTAGACACATAAAACTTTATACAGTTGTTCGTTATCGATTATCAGTGCGGGCTTATGCCCCTTTTTGTAAAACTTTAACAATTAAACAAAAAATTATGAAGAACTGCACCCACTGTCTTCAAACTGTCCTTGCTGAAATAAGCATATGGCAGGCGACACAAGTTTTCTGTGGAACACTTTTCTATGGCCATCTTTCATTATTTTCACCCAAAACTATCTTGAAAGAATCTTACCATGTGGTTAATAAAGTGAAGGTTACACCCGATAGAGGTTCTGTAAGTAATTTATTTAATTTCAAATTATTGATTTTCAATAGTTTAAGAAAAGCTACTAAATATTTAAAACAAAAACGAATTTCAGGTTTAATATTGAACATGCAGGTTAGAAAAAACAAAAGAAGACACTTTCGCAGACATCGTTTTTAGCTCTACTGATCAGAGATCAGCAGAGCTTATGCCGTGGTGCGGCGTCCGTCCGTCTGTCCGTCCGTCTGTCCATCCGTCCGTCCGTTAACTTTTTTTTTGTAGCGACTACTCGTCTGAAACTACTGAATAGATTTTCATGAAACTTTACAGAAATGTTGCCCATGAAGTCTAGTTGATCCTAGCAAAAATTCATGTAGATGTGAAATCCAAGATGGCCGCCAAATCTAAATATAGGTTTTTAAAAAACAAGTTTGTAGCGACTACTTCTTGAAAACTCTAAGGGATATTGCTATGGGACTTTTTCTAAAATGATCAGCATGATATGATGTTGGTCCTTGTCGAAAATCGTTTTGATTCGACGTTAAACATGGCTGCCAGCGGCCATCTTTGTTTACATAGAGTTATATAATGAAAACTTGTAGCGACTACTCCTCTGAAACAACTTGACGGATTTTCATGAAACTTCACAGGAATGTTGCTCTTGATGTCTAATTGATCCTAGCAAAATTTCAGGTTGGCCGGAAATTCAAGATGGCCGCCACGGCTAAAAATAGATTTTTAAAAAATAAGTTTGTAGCGACTACTTCTTGAAAACTATAAGAGATATTGATATGGGACTTTTTCTAAAATTATCAGCATGACATGATGGTTATCCGAGTCGAACATTATTTTGATTCGACGTTAAACGTGGTTGCCAGTGGCCATCTTTGTTTACATAGAGTTATATAATGATAACTTGTAGCGACTACTTCTCTGAAAATACTTGACGGATTTTCATGAAACTTCACACGAATGTTGCTCTTGATGTCTAATTGATCCTTGCAAAATTTCAGGTCGGCCGGAAATTCAAGATGGCCGCCATGGCTAAAAATAGATTTTCAAAATACAAGTTTGTAGCGACTACTTCATGAAAACTATAAGTGATATTGATATGGGACTTTTTCTAAAATGATCAGCATGACATGATGGTTATTCAAGTCGAACAATTTTTTGATTCGACGTTAAACATGGCTGCCAGTGGCCATGTATGTTTACATAAGAGTTATATAATGATAACTTGTAGCGACAACTCCTCTGAAACTACTTGACGGATTTTCATGAAACTTCACACGAATGTTGCTCTTGATGTCAAATTGATCTTAGCAAAATTTCAGGTCGGCCGGAAATTCAAGATGGCCACCATGGCTAAAAATAGATTTTTAAAAAATAAGTTTGTAGCGACTACTTCTTGAAAACTATAAGAGATATTGATATGGGACTTTTTCTAAAATGATCAGCATGACATGATGGTTATCCGAGTTGAACATTATTTTGATTCAATGTTAAACATGGCTGTCAGTGGCCATCTTTATTTACATAGAGTTATATAATGAAAACTTGTAGCGACTACTCCTCTGAAACTACTTGACGGATTTTCATGAAACTTCACAGGAATGTTGCTCTTGATGTCTTATTGATCCTAGCAAAATTTCAGGTCGGCCGGAAATTCAAGATGGCCACCACGGCTAAAAATAGATTTTCAAAAAACCAGTTTGTAGCGACTACTTCCTGAAATCAAAATCAATCAGTAGAGCTTCAAGGTCATTGACCTCTTGTTTTTTTTGTGCGTGAATATTTGTACAGCTGACATCCAGATTGCCATGTATCTCTTTAAACCACTGTCATAATGTTATTAACCCTTAACCACTGTCACAATGATATTAACCCTTAACCACATTACAATGATATTAACCCTTAACCACTGTCATTACAATGATATTAACCCTTAACCACTGTCATTACAATGATATTAACCCTTAACCACTGTCATTACAATGATATTAACCCTTAACCACTGTCATTACACTGATATTAACCCTTAACCACTGTCATTACAATGATATTAACCCTTAACCACTGTCATTACACTGATATTAACCCTTAACCACTGTCATTACACTGATATTAACCCTTAACCACTGTCATTACAATGATATTAACCCTTAACCACTGTCATTACACTGATATTAACCCTTAACCACTGTCTTTACAATGATATTAACCCTTAACCACTGTCTTTACAATGATATTAACCCTTAACCACTGTCATTACAATGATATTAACCCTAAACCACTGTCATTACACTGATATTAACCCTTAACCACTGTCATTACACTGATATTAACCCTTAACCACTGTCATTACAATGATATTAACCCTTAACCACTGTCTTTACAATGATATTAACCCTTAACCACTGTCTTCACAATGATATTTACCCTTAACCACTGTCATTACACTGATATTAACCCTTAACCACTGTCATTACAATGATATTAACCCTTAACCACTGTCATTACACTGATATTAACCCTTAACCACTGTCATTACACTGATATTAACCTTTAACCACTGTCATTACAAGATATTAACCCTTAACCACTGTCTTTACAATGATATTAACCCTTAACCACTGTCTTTACAATGATATTAACCCTTAACACTGATATTAACCCTTAACCACTGTCATTACAATGATATTAACCCTTAACCACTGTCATTACAATGATATTAACCCTTAACCACTGTCTTTACAATGATATTAACCCTTAACACTGATATTAACCCTTAACCACTGTCATTACAATGCAGGGGTGTGATTCTTCCTCAGAATCGCTGATTTCCGCGGTTCCGATGGTCCGAGGGGTCACTTTTCCAATTCGTCCAGATCCGAGGAGTTTTTTTTTCAGGGGGGGTGATGGCCGTATTTTTGGCCGAAAAAAATCCGACTTTTACACGTTTGCCCCGTAATATCCTGTAAAATCCGAGATCCCGAGATCTACACGTTTTACATCCTGGCAATTTCTCAATAGTTTTCTGTCGCGAGTTTTCATTGGTCTTTGTTGTTTATCTGGTCCAATCAAAGCGCCTCTTGTAATGTGAAGCTGAGATAAAAAAAAAAAAAAGAAAAAAATGTCCGCTGTAAATTTGTTTGTTTTGTTTTAAGAGATGGTTACGCGGAAAACATGGCCAAAATCTTGGAAAGATCGGCGGACACACGAGAGATCCAAAAAATAGATAGTGATTGTAAAAATAAGTTTAAGTGGGAGTGGTTAGAAATCGTAAATAATGACGTACCGTTGAGTGTAAGCTTTCGGAAAGTGGACATTTCCGGGAAAGTTAAGTGTATCCAATGCGACAAACTGATTAGTTATGGATCGCGGGGCAAGGTCTCGTTATTGGAACACAGTCTTTGGAAATTTTCTCATTTTAATAAATATATCAGTTGTATTTCATTAGTCAAATAACCAATGATAATGAGTTTAATTATTACAAATTACTTGATTTTCATCTATTTCTTTTAAATTTCTACAGTTGATACACTAACAATGATAATAAAATGGTAAAACTTACCCTTTTCTTCTTTTAAAATGTCACACCAAACAACCCATAAGCATATCAGAAATGGACTTAAAATGATTTAAAACAGCTAAAATCCAGGAGCTTTAGGGGGCTTCGCCCCCTGAACCCCTACAAGGGCGCTGCCCCTTGACCCCGTAAGGGGACTTGCAGTCCCCTTAACCCCTCGCTCAAATTTTCCTCCCTTTTGTTCAAAGGCCAATCACACCCCTGACAATGATATTAACCCTTAACCACTGTCATTACACTGATATTAACCTTAACCACTGTCATTACAAAGATATTAACCCTTAACCACTGTCTTTACACTGATATTAACCCTTAACCACTGTCCTTACACTGATATTAACCCTTAACCACTGTCTTTACAATGATATTAACCTTTAACCACTGTCATTACAAAGATATTAACCCTTAACCACTGTCTTTACACTGATATTAACCCTTAACCACTGTCTTTACACTGATATTAACCCTTAACCACTGTCTTTACAATGATATTAACCTTTAACCACTGTCATTACAAAGATATTAACCCTTAACCACTGTCCTTACACTGATATTAACCTTAACCACTGTCTTTACAATGATATTAACCTTAACCACTGTCATTACAAAGATATTAACCCTTAACCACTGTCATTACACTGATATTAACCTTTAACCACTGTCATTACAAAGATATTAACCCTTAACCACTGTCTTTACACTGATATTAACCCTTAACCACTGTCCTTACACTGATATTAACCCTTAACCACCGTCTTTACACTGATATTAACCCTTAACCACTGTCATTACACTGATATTAACCCTTAACCACTGTCATTACAATGATATTAACCCTTAACCACTGTCATTACAATGATATTAACCCTTAACCACTGTCATTACAATGATATTAACCCTTAACCACTGTCATTACAATGATATTAACCCTTAACCACTGTCTTTACACTGATATTAACCCTTAACCACTGTCTTTACACTGATATTAACCCTTAACCACTGTCTTTACAATGATATTAACCCTTAACCACTGTCTTTACAATGATATTAACCCTTAACCACTGTCTTTACAATGATATTAACCCTTAACCACTGTCTTACAATGATATTAACCCTTAACCACTGTCTTTACAATGATATTAACCCTTAACCACTGTCTTTACAATGATATTAACCCTTAACACTGATATTAACCCTTAACCACTGTCATTACAATGATATTAACCCTTAACCACTGTCTTTACAATGATATTAACCCTTAACCACTGTCTTTACACTGATATTAACCCTTAACCACTGTCATTACACTGATATTAACCCTTAACCACTGTCATTACAATGATATTAACCCTTAACCACTGTCTTTACAATGATATTAACCCTTAACCACTGTCTTTACACTGATATTAACCCTTAACCACTGTCATTACACTGATATTAACCCTTAACCACTGTCTTTACAATGATATTAACCCTTAACCACTGTCATTACACTGGATATTAACCCTTAACCACTGTCATTACAATGATATTAACCTAAACCACTGTCTTTACACTGATATTAACCCTTAACCACTGTCTTTACACTGATATTAACCCTTAACCACTGTCTTTACAATGATATTAACCCTTAACACTGATATTAACCCTTAACCACTGTCATTACAATGATATTAACCCTTAACCACTGTCTTTACACTGATATTAACCCTTAACCACTGTCATTACAATGATATTAACCCTTAACCACTGTCTTTACACTGATATTAACCCTTAACCACTGTCATTACACTGATATTAACCCTTAACCACTGTCATTACAATGATATTAACCCTTAACCACTGTCTTTACAATGATATTAACCCTTAACACTGATATTAACCCTTAACCACTGTCATTACACTGATATTAACCCTTAACCACTGTCATTACAATGATATTAACCCTTAACCACTGTCTTTACAATGATATTAACCCTTAACACTGATATTAACCCTTAACCACTGTCATTACAATGATATTAACCCTTAACCACTGTCTTTACACTGATATTAACCCTTAACCACTGTCATTACAATGATATTAACCCTTAACCACTGTCTTTACACTGATATTAACCCTTAACCACTGTCATTACACTGATATTAACCCTTAACCACTGTCATTACAATGATATTAACCCTTAACCACTGTCTTTACAATGATATTAACCCTTAACCACTGTCTTTACAATGATATTAACCCTTAACACTGATATTAACCCTTAACCACTGTCATTACACTGATATTAACCCTTAACCACTGTCTTTACAATGATATTAACCCTTAACCACTGTCTTTACAATGATATTAACCCTTAACACTGATATTAACCCTTAACCACTGTCATTACAATGATATTAACCCTTAACCACTGTCATTACACTGATATTAACCCTTAACCACTGTCTTTACAATGATATTAACCCTTAACACTGATATTAACCCTTAACCACTGTCATTACAATGATATTAACCCTTAACCACTGTCTTTACAATGATATTAACCCTTAACCACTGTCTTTACAATGATATTAACCCTTAACCACTGTCTTTACACTGATATTAACCCTTAACCACTGTCATTACACTGATATTAACCCCTTAACCACTGTCTTTACAATGATATTAACCCTTAACCACTGTCTTTACAATGATATTAACCCTTAACACTGATATTAACCCTTAACCACTGTCATTACAATGATATTAACCCTTAACCACTGTCTTTACAATGATATTAACCCTTAACCACTGTCTTTACAATGATATTAACCCTTAACACTGATATTAACCCTTAACCACTGTCTTTACACTGATATTTACCCTTAACCACTGTCATTACAATGATATTAACCCTTAACCACTGTCTTTACAATGATATTAACCCTTAACCACTGTCTTTACAATGATATTAACCCTTAACACTGATATTAACCCTTAACCACTGTCATTACAATGATATTAACCCTTAACCACTGTCATTACACTGATATTAACCCTTAACCACTGTCATTACACTGATATTAACCCTTAACCACTGTCATTACAATGATATTAACCCTTAACCACTGTCATTACACTGATATTAACCCTTAACCACTGTCTTTACAATGATATTAACCCTTAACCACTGTCTTTACAATGATATTAACCCTTAACCACTGTCATTACAATGATATTAACCCTAAACCACTGTCATTACACTGATATTAACCCTTAACCACTGTCATTACACTGATATTAACCCTTAACCACTGTCATTACACTGATATTAACCCTTAACCACTGCAATGATATTAACCCTTAACCACTGTCTTTACAATGATATTAACCCTTAACCACTGTCTTTACAATGATATTTACCCTTAACCACTGTCATTACACTGATATTAACCATTAACCACTGTCATTACAATGATATTAACCCTTAACCACTGTCATTACACTGATATTAACCCTTAACCACTGTCATTACACTGATATTAACCCTTAACCACTGTCTTTACAATGATATTTACCCTTAACCACTGTCATTACACTGATATTAACCCTTAACCACTGTCATTACAATGATATTAACCCTTAACCACTGTCATTACACTGATATTAACCCTTAACCACTGTCATTACACTGATATTAACCCTTAACCACTGTCTTTACAATGATATTAACCCTTAACCACTGTCATTACAATGATATCAACCCTTAACCACTGTCATTACAATGATATTAACCCTTAACCCGCTACATATGTATAATGGACAATTCTTTCTTTGAATTTAGACTGTTCCATTTATGTGACAAAGTGGGGGGGGGGGGGGGGGGGGGGGGGGGGGGGGGGGTTACGCTGATCTGAGTTAGTGGGTTAAGTGTTATCATGTTTTTCTTGCTTGTTTTCTATAGGAAAGTATGGGCTCCACAGTTGACAGCTTACCAAGTGGAAGCTGCTTGGAAATTAGGAAACTGGACAGATCTGGAAACTTATATCAAAGCTGTAAGTTACATATATAGCATTCCTGTAAGGATTTGAAATGGCATTTCCTGCATGTAGATTTATGTTTACATCTCATAAACTTTTTTTCGGGAAGCATATCATATGACTTTTTGTTACGCATGTATTGAGTTCAAAAGTTTTACTGAGCCACTCTGTTTTTATATTCTCCAAAATCAGGTTTCTGTAAAATATGTTAAAACAGTTTTGCTTCTTTTCCTTTTAATTAAAGTGAATGTAGCATATATTCGAACAAGCTTGATTATTTTGAGTTCTGAAAACTTGCAAAAGAGTGAAAAATTATCAAAATTGGATGACAAAGAATGTCTGATCATTTCAAGGTTGTTCTGACTGAAATGTATATGGAAGCCACCATTTTGAGAACTATGACATCATATTTCTAAATAACCATATAATTACTGCACCTTGCACAACAAATTAGAGAATCCCCATTTTGTGACAAGTGAAGTCGGCAGTGACATTAAAGAGATTTCACTATGCCACTGACATCGATCGACGGTTCCCCTCGTAAAATGCTGTCAATTTTGACATGGGCTGTGAAAATGCACCCGGTTTATAATCAGTGTACATTCAACTCGACTTATTGTTTGTGTACATCATGACAAATGTTTGACAAGCGTACAATTTTCATTGGCCAACAGTTACGCACTGGCACATCCCGGGCCAATCGGATCTGATCAAGCAGGCTCTCAAAAATGCCACTTTTGATGTAAAATCAGAGTCTTGATGGGCTTTAAGTTTTGATTATGTCCAGGTAACCACTTCTCAATTGCAATGGGGTGAGAAGGGTCAAGACAGTAAATTAGAGTTTCTCTGACTTAAGTTCAATAACTTAATGCATGAAATAACTTGTTCTCCAGGACAAAGGTAGTAGAAGTTGGTCGGTTGTTTTAGGGAAAATATTGCTGTCCGCAAAAGATAAGGTAAGCATTTAATATACGTCTTATTGTTTGTTTAAAACTTTTATAGAAAGTATATAATCTTCAATTTAGGCCTGTTATTAATTTAGTTGACTAGTGATATTGAAAAGGTGCCAGACTCATTCCAAATCATTGTAGGATTTAGTTAACATTTCTATTCCGCATCGATTGTAATGAAAGCTCTATAACTTATTTTAATCACTCTGTCTTCCTGGGTATTACCAGTACTAAGCAAATGCAGATAAAGTGTCTTGCACATATGGTCATGGCAGGGATCAAACCCACGACCCTTCGATCCTGGGTCCAAGACTTAACCAGTTGGCCATAGGTATTCATTGTAGGATGTGCAGTGTGTGCGACTCTAAGTTGTTACGACAATTCAGTCAATACTTACGGACGTTGTAGTGATATGGCTGAGAGTTTATAGCTGTTTGTTTGCATATTCCTCCTCAGGGATTCCTATACTTGATTCCTGTGTATCCTTCCTCTCTCTCTGGTCAGCCCCAAATAACCAATAATGTGTTGATGAGCCATTAATCAAAATTCAGTTCAAAACTTGGTTATGTTACCAGTTTATTTCATCAGCTTTTTTAAAAAAATTCAGAAGGAAGCGGAGTTCCTCCAGCAGTTGCAGGTTGCGAGACAAGACCAGATGGGACCACTGTCGGCTGCTAGCATGGAGATGGGGTCATACCAGAGGGGATACGAATATATAGTCAGGTATAACGTCGCAGTCCCGTGCACTTTGAAGCTGAAACTAGTTATTGTGTTTTCCTATTACTTCTATGTATCAGAGTATTTCCTCCGAACATTTTAAAGAACCATAGGAATATTTTCCTTAGTTTCGTGCTTTCGTGCTTGATGGCGTTCACACTTAGTAACTCTCACCCTCATGCTTGCCAAATAATTAAATTAAATCTGCAAAACTAAATAGAGGCATATTGCTAAATGCAATACCCATTCATAATACCTCTATATAAGGTCATGCTTAACAAATAATGCAGGCTTTCATAAGGTATTATGTTGATAGGTGATTTGTTTTTTTCTTTCTGAAACATAACTTCCATGAAATTAAAGAAAATAGATAACTTGCAGGTTACACATGTTGAATGAGATAGAGGAAAACATGCATGTGTTCATGAACTTTGCGTGCGAGGAAAGTGGATCTGACCAACGCTCAATCAGTCGCGAAGATTTGATGTCGCAGTGTAAGACACGCCTCAAAATGATGCAGGTGAGTAATTCGATTTGTTTGTGAACAGATACTTTATTTTGATTTCATTTTTTCACAATGCATCATGAAATTCCTTTGCATATAAATCTCAAAGCATGTGTTATATTATTGTCTCCGGGGATGCCAGTTATGGAATTAAGGTTTTACAAATTACTGAATAAATTGCTGAGATATCTTGATTGTTATAATGTAAAAGTGTATTTAGCATTTATGATCAGTCACATCTCTGTGACACTCATTAGGAAGCATGGAAAATATCATTGAAACAAGTTAAGCAAATATACATATTAATGAACATGATGTCATTTGCTGAGGTTGTCTGACATCTCTTAACTTACCTTAGTTACTTTAAGTGCCAGTTATTTTGTAGTTAAGAAAACAAAATGAAAAGGGCTATTGATGGATCCTAGTACAACACTCTGTTTTACTCTAAATTGACTTCTGCCAGCATGTCTGAAAATTAGACCAGACATCCCTATTTTAAATTATCTTTCGTCCTCTGCTTGCACCTATCAGGTGGCCACGTACTCTGGAAAACAGGGAAAATAGCAAACAAAATACCTTGCAGGGAAATATCAGGGATATTTTTTTTTTGCAAACGTCAGTTCTTCAAAAATTGGTTGTATATTTTCTCATAAAAATATGTATTTTACTACTATGAGTTTTTAAGTTGCATTTCTTCTTTATAACATTTATAATGCTTTCACATGTTCAATATCTGGTAGAAATATTGATTTATTGGAAATTCAGAGACATTTGAAATTTTGACTTAATGCTCGGTTAAGTTAACGGAACCACTGGGCTCTGGGAATTTTATTTCTGTACTGCATGTTCTTACACACAACATAAATTAATGTTGACATGTAATTGACACCCTTCAGGCATTCAAAAAGAAAGTTAAATGGTAAATAATACTTCTTTTTATGGAAATGATTTCCATATTAATACATATACATCAGAAAATATTTTTTTTGCAGTCGTCCTTCCGCATACAAGAGCCAGTATTGACGATGCGGCGGACATTGATGATGCTGGCACAGAGAGAAGGCGTAGATGACCTTGACCGGGAGATAGGTCACAGCTGGCTCACCAGCGCCAAGATTGCTCAGAAGTAAGAAAGGATAAAAAAGCATTCATTGATTTTAACGTTCATTATGCTATGCCGAGAATTCCATCAATTTTGTCCAATGAGTTTAATATATTCATTATTAAATAGGCATGAATTTGAGATTCTGTTTATCACATAATGCAAAAAATGTCACAAAACGTACATTTATTAATGTAGCTGCTTTAATATCATTTTATTATGATGTCCGTATTTTGCATTTGGTTTTTGGCTGTTCGACACTGCACAATGGAACTCGTGGATTTACATAAGTTTGGTCTTTATTTGCATATTTATTACATGAGTGTATTATAGTATTTTATTACTCCCACACCGCCAGTTATGTGATATATTGTCTTCCTGCGCCTATGCCACAACACTTGTGTTTCCAGGACGGGCTATCTACAGACGGCCTACAGTTTCCTGTTGCAGGCCAGTGAGTTTAATCTGCCCGAGTTTTGTCTGCAGAAAGCCAAGTGGCACTGGGAGAAGGTGAGATAACTCTTTTTAAACCTTCACAAGTTTGGAATGTCATAGCATGAAAACTTGTACAGGTTGTTTTTTATTTAATTATTGCAAGATTAGGAAATAACAATAAAGACAAGAAAACTTTTGCATGTTTTACAATATAAAAAACAAAAAGTTTAATAATTATTTAGTTTTTAATAAAAAGAGTATCTCTTTCGTAGACCACAAGATATTGAAAATAAATATCAAAGTATCTTCACATTTCTTCCAAAGACATGTCATCTAAGTATCTTCACATTTCTTCCAAAGACATGTCATCTAAGTATCTTCACATTTTTTCCAAAAGCATGTCATCTAAGTATCTTCACATTTCTTCATAAGGCATGTCATCTAAATATCTTCACATTTCTTCCAAAAGCATGTCATCTAAGTATCTTCACATTTCTTGCAAAGGCATGTCATCTAAGTATCTTCACATTTCTTCCAAAAGCATGTCATCTAAGTATCTTCACATTTCTTCCAAAGGCATGTCATCTAAGTATCTTCACATTTCACTCAAAAGCATGTCATCTAAGTATCTTCACATTTCACTCAAAAGCATGTCGTCTAAATATCTTCACATTTCTTCCAAAGGCGTGTCATCTAAGTATCCACATTTCACACAAAAGCATGTCATCTACGTATCTTCACATTTCACTCAAAAGCATGTCATCTAAGTATCTTCACATTTCACTCAAAAGCATGTCATCTAAGTATCTTCACATTTCACTCAAAAGCATGCCTCCTAAGGATCTTCACATTTCTTCCAAAGGCGTGTCATCTTCACAATTCACACAAAAGCATGTCATCTATGTATCTTCACATTTCACTCAAAAGCATGTCATCTAAGTATTTTCAAGTTTCATCAAAATGTATTACATTCAGATATCTTCACATTTCATCCAAAAGCATGTCATCTAGGTATCTTCACGTTTTATCCAAAGGGATTACATTCAAATATCTTCCCATTTCATTCAAAAGCATGTCATCTAAGTATCTTCACATTTCAGCAAAACTTATAAAATGCCTGCACCTTTCACCCGAAGGCATGTCATCTAAGTATCTTCACATTTCATCCTAAGGCATGTCATCTAAGTATCTTCTCATTTCATCAAAAGCCATGTCCTCTAAGTATCCTGACATTTCATCAAAAGGTATTACATTCAAATATCTTCACTTTTCATCCAAAAGCATGTCATCTATGTATCTTCACATTTCATCAAAAAGCATGTCATCTAGGTATCTACGCATTTCATGCAAAGGCATTTCATCTAAGTATCTTCACATTTCATCAAAAGGTATTACATCCAAATGTCTGCACATTTCATACCATGTTGTTTGTATTTCCTGCCAGGGAGAGCGTGACCAGGCATTGAACTTGTTAGAGCGGGAGATGCAGGTACACTTCAGCAGTGTTGGGCAGTTAAAGGCAGACACCACAGAGGCGGGGAAAGCTAAACGCCAGGTTTATGCCAAGGTAATCTTGTGTAAAGGGACATTGAAAGAAAGTCACGAGTCAAAGTTTTTAAGTTTTTCATATTCATATATCTTCGACATTAATTATCAAAATTTATTCAAACCTTTGAATATTACTTTAGTATCAGTGCCCCTCAAACACACTGTATGTAAATTAATTGCATTTTTTTTGTTTTAGAAATTAATTTACATTGAAGTCAATGTTACATCTTGCATTTAGCTCTTATCTCTTATAAGTCTGGTCCCTATTAGGCGAGACATATAATTCTGCAAGTGTTTCTTTACATCGTTTCTTTTTATGTATGCACGCAAGATTATTTACTGTTTCCCTTAAGAGCACCTCCCCTTAAAGGAGGTCCCTCCCACCCCCTCACCATCTCCTATTTTTAAATTTTTTATTTACATTTTATAAGAGCCCTCCTCTTGGCATTTTGCATAGCGCCCAGACTGGACGCTATATCTGGGCGCTGCTATTAGGGAAAATACGGTAGGTCAAAATGTTATGTATGTTGATGTAAATGAATTCACTTCTTCGTTACAGGCATTGTTACTGTACGGTCGTTATAGCGAGGAGACGTCCAAGATGGAAAGTAACTCGATCGTGAAGCAGTATCGCGAGGTGCTGGACGTGGCCCCGGAGTGGGAGGACGGGTATTTCTATCTGGGAAAATACTTCGACAAAATCATGACCACGCTGATAGAGGACAAGGATGATATAGCAAAACAAGGGTAGGTCTTTAGATTTTTAGCGCTCTTCACTTGTCACTGACGGAATTTTACCAAGTTACCCAAATGTGTAATTGTCTTAAACATATTTGCAGATATTTTATTATTAATATTATATCCCACATAAAACACCCACGCTAAATCCCCATGGACAGCAATGTTTAATTTCTTATTTTCTTATACGAGGGAGATAATGCAGGGTGAAAGTAAGTCACAGGTTGATAGTAAAGCAATTATTGCATGCACAACTTTGGTGCACGTTGATGTGCGCACTGTTCAGGCGACGCTTTAGGGTCAGTATGGTGAAATTGCTGTTTTAAACTCATAACTTCAAAAGTACTTTATCAATTTCAATAAACTACCACTCATTTTCTTAGTTAAGTTATTTTCAATCCAATTATATAGCTTTCCTAGCAAAGTTTTAAAAAGTTATTTTTTTAAATTAAAAACATTATCCGGCAAAATGAAATTTGTACGTAAAATGAACATTGTTTTGTATTGAGGGAATTTCGTGAAAATAGAATATCACATTCATGAGATGGTGATAGTAAGAATGTTCTCCCTTTGGATATTGTTTATCACCCTCGGCTTGACCTCAGGCAATAATCATACCCTCAAGGTGAGCATTCTTTCTATCACCCTCTCATAACCTTTCCTCCCGAAACCTTGTCAGTGTGTTCCTGGGCAAGACAGTTTCCCTTAGCCTCATCTATTGGAAGGGGACGTAAACTGGACGGAAGTGGGGGCTATATAGGAATCACGTTGTCTGTAACGTCCCGTTGTGTAACACGTTTTCTTGCGCTCCTTCCCGTCGCGTTACACATTTTTATTACTTGCATTCCTCAAACACTTTTGAATGAGTTGATTCCAAACTTCATATGCGCATAACAGTTGATGACCAAAATGTCCCTCTACATCACCGATTGTTGATTGCCTAATTTATTACAGAATTGTGGCCATTTTGCTTGCTTAAAATTTAAGCGGGGGTATTCATCACCTTCAGTGATAGTTCTAATTTATCCTTTCTCTATCTCAGGGTGTCTCAAAATACTAAACCAAAATATAGTGTTGATGAGCCATTAAACAACATTTAATTATACTCATTTACTCATTTACAATGACCTTTATTTTTAATTTCAGAGAGTTTGTTGTGCACGTCGTGAAGAACCTTGGCCATTCCCTGCGCTATGGTAACCAGTTTATCTACCAGTCATTACCCAGAATGCTGAGTCTATGGCTGGACTTTGGTTCTTCTGTGGTGGACCAGGAGAGGAAGGATAAGGCCAGGACAACACCGACCACGTCACAGACACTGCAGAAAAACAGGAACAATCTCGCCAAGCTGAATAGTGTAAGTAATGATGGGAGTTTTTTAAAAAAAAATATTGAAATCTTATTCTGTTTTATATTGTTTTTAGATCACCTGAGCCGAAGGCTCAAGGTGAGCTATTGGGATCACTCTGCGTCCGTCGTCCGTCGTCCGTCCGTCGTCGTCGTCGTCGTTAACTTTTCTTCAAACGACTTCTCCTCAGAAACCGCTTGGCAAATTTTGACTAAACTTCACATGGATGATCCTTAGATGAATGCTTTTTAGATTTGTTAAAATTAGGTCAGGCGACATCCAAGATGGCCGCCATTACCATATATGGTCGAAACCTTAAAAAATCTTCTTCTCCAGAACCGCAGGACAGATTTCAACAGTTTTTCTTTTAAAATGATCGCCAACGCCTAGACTATCAAGTTTGTTCAAATGAAGTCCCCGGGGTAAAAAATGGCCGTGCCCCGGGGATCCAAAATTTGTATATTGAGATTTTGCATGTTTTTCATATAGACATATAGGAAAAAACTTTAAAAAATCTTCTTCTCTGAAACCACAAGGCACAGAGCTCTCATGTATTACATGTAGCATCAGCTTATGGTCCTCTACTAAGTTTGTTCAAATGGTGACCCTGGGGTCAAATTTGTCCCCGCCCCGGTGGTCACACTTTTACATAGACTCATAAATTCTTCTCAGAAACTACAAGAGCCAGAGGTTTGATATTTTGCATTTACTATAAGCATATGGTCCTTTACCAAGTTTGTTCAAATGGTGACCCAGGGGTCACATTTGGCCCCACCCCGGGGGTCACAGTTTTACATAGGCTCGTATAGGGAAAAACTGAAAACAATCTTCTTCTCTGAAACTACAAGAGCCTGAGGTTTAATATTTTGCATTTACTATAAGATTATAGTCCTTTACCAGGTTTGTTCAAATGGTGACCCTGGGGTCACATTTGGCCCCGTCCCGGTGGTCACAGTTTTACATAGACTTGTATAGGGAAAAACTTTAAAAAAATCTTCTTCTCTGAAACTACAAGAGCCAGAGGTTTAATATTTTGCATTTACTATAAGATTATGGTCCTTTACCAAGTTTGTTCTAATGGTGACCCTGGGGTTACATTTGGCCCCGCCCCAGGGTTCACATGTTTTACATAGACTTCTATAGGGAAAAACTTAAAAAATCTTCTTCTCCGAAACTGCTTGAGCCAGATGTTCAATATTTTGTGACCTTCAAATGGTGACCCTTGTGTCAAATTTGGCCCCGCCCCGGGGGTCGCAGTTTAACATATATTTATATAGGAAATTTTTTAAAAATCTTCTCTGAAACTACAAGAGCCAGAGGTTTAATATTTTGCAATTACTATAAGATTATGGTCCTTTACCAAGTTTGTTCAAATGGTGACCCTGGGGTCATATTTGGCCCCGCCTCGGCGGTCACAGTTTTACATAGACTTGTATAGGGAAAAATTAAAAAATTCTTCTTCTCTGAAACTGCAAGAGCCAGAGGTTTAATATTTTGCATTTACTATGCGCTTATGGTCCTTTACCAAATTTATTAAAATTGTGACCCTGGAGTTACATTTGGCTCTGCCCCAGGCGTCACATGTTTTACATAGACTTGTACAGGGAAAAACTTAAAAAATCTTCTTCTCTGAAACCACAAGGCACACAGCTCTCATATAATACATGTAGACCTTGGGTCACGTTTGGCCATGCCCCAGAGGTTACACTCTAGCACCTTCATTTTGTCTTTGATCTTTACCAAACTTTGTCAGTGTCTTTATATCAATGTTGGTAAACAACAGAGGCCACATTTCTTGGACAATCTTAACTAAATTTGCACAGATTGTATATGATCATAATATTTCAAAGAAGTTCGATAATGGACAATTACTCAGGTGATCGATATAGGGCCATCTTGGCCCTCTTGTTTTTAATGTTATTCTGTTTATTAGCTCGACTGTTCGAAGAATAAGAGAGCTTATGTAATCACGTCGGCGTTGGTGTCGGCGTCGGCGTCCCACATCAAGGTTTGCGTGTAAGCTGTGTTTACAAGTCCATATCTCTTACATTTCTTATCCTAGCACAACCAAATTTGTTTTTGGGCTTTCTTATAGCATTATCTTAAGGGCTGCATAAGCAATTTTGGTTCCTGTAACCCATGGACTCCCATGGAACCCAAATTATGATAAAATGTGCCCCATTTCACATCAAATTTTGCGTGTAAGCTGTGTTTACAAGTCTATATCTCTTACAATTCAACCAAATTTGGCCATTAGCTTCCTTATAGCATTATCATAAGTGCTGCTTAAGTTATTTTGGATCCCTTAAAATATGTCTGTTTCACATCAAATTTTGCGTGTAAGCTGTGTTTACAGGTCTATATCTCTTACATTTCTTGTCCTAGCTGAACTAAATTTTGGAATTGGTTTCCTTATAGTATGTTGTAAAGGGTTGGATAAGTAATTTTGTCTTCTGCAAATTCTGGGCTCCCATGGAACCCAAATTGTTATGGCCTATAAAATGTGAAATAAAGGCAGATTTAGGTTTGCATGTAAGCATGTATGTATCTATAATTTTGGTTTGGGATTTGTTATAGCATAACTCAATTTTTTTTTTTACATATTTCTGTGTAGTTTTGGTCAATTCTTACACATAGTTATGTTGTGCTCCCAACCCCACCCCACATTGTTGTAGCCTTGTTT
Organism: Cyrtodaria siliqua; assembly: GCA_037043455.1. Taxonomy (NCBI): domain Eukaryota; kingdom Metazoa; phylum Mollusca; class Bivalvia; order Adapedonta; family Hiatellidae; genus Cyrtodaria; species Cyrtodaria siliqua. Next base: position 30,206 of record JAWPHD010002689.1, read on the forward strand.
TCTGATGGTATATACTAGCTATAAATTTATTATTCTCTAAAAAATTGAATAGTCTAGCTGCGCTGTTCTCCGACAGCTCTTGTTGTTATTGGAAACTGTTATTCTGATCATTGTTATTCTGATTACTGTTATTGGAAATTGTTATTCTGATTACTGTTATTGGAAATTGTTATATTGATTAGTGTTATTGGAAACTTTTTCTGATTAGTGTTATTGGAAACTGTTATTCTGATCTCTGTTATTCTGATGACTGTTATTCTGAGTACTGTTATTGGAAACTGTTATTCTGATCATTGTTATTCTGATTACTGTTATTGGAAACTGTTATTGTGATTAGTGTTATTGGAAACTTATTCCGATTACTGTTATTTGAAACTGTTATTCTGATCTCTTATTCTGATTACAGTTATTGGGAACTGTTATTCCAATCACTGTTATTGGAAACTGTTATTCTGACTACTGTTATTGGAAACTGTTATTCTGATTACTGTTATTGGAAACTGTGTTATTCTGATCACTATTATTGGAAACTGTGTTATTCTGATCACTGTTATTCTGAGTACTGTTATTGAAACTGTCATTCTGATTACTGTTATTGGAAACTGTTAGTCTGATAAAACAACAGAACATTGCAGATTCTGTTTTAAGACTGTTGTTCCTACATGCATTAAGAGTGTTAAGGGATTCCAACACATGGCATTTCCTTATTTGTTGAGTACCAATGAATGATTCCTTTTCTTGCATACCATTGATTCCTTTGTGTTGACATTGACAGTTAAAAACTATTTGCATTATTATTTCATGCAAGTGTTTGCATTTTCGACTTAATTGTTGATGTGTCTGACTTTTATATGCCACCAGTGTTAAGATCACGTTTTCTTGTTTCAGCTGATTGGCACATATGGCAAGACTCTGGCTCCCTACCAACTGTTCACTGCCTTCTCTCAGCTGATCTCGCGTATATGCCACGCCCACCCTGACGTCTTCCAGCAACTCAAGGTATACATGGTCTCGTCTTTATGGCAGTTTTAACTCTAATGCTAAATCTCATTTACGTAAAAATGCCTATTACATGCCCCTGTAAAATAGGAATTACCAAAATCTGGAGATATCAAATGCCCCTGTAAAATAGGAATTACCAAAATCTGGAGATACCGGAGGTAACCAAACAGAGACAGTTGTTTTTTTTCTCTCTATTTTGGGAACATAACTCATTTTGGCCGTCACAATTGGGAATCTTAGCTTGATTTTTTAATAAAATTGGGAGTTTTACCTTGATTTTTTAATAAAATTGGGAGTTTTACCTTGATTTTTCATAAAATTGGGAGTTTTACCTTGATTTTTTAATAAAATTGGGAGTTTTACCTTGATTTTTCATAAAATTGGGAGTTTTACCTTGATTTTTTAATAAAATTGGGAGTTTTACCTTGATTTTTCATAAAATTGGGAGTTTTACCTTGATTTTTTAATAAAATTGGGAGTTTTTCCTTGATTTTTCATAAAATTGGGAGTTTTACCTTGATTTTTCATAAAATTGGGAGTTGATTTTTCATAAAATTGGGAGTTTTACCTTGATTTTTCATAAAATTGGGAGTTTTTTACCTTGATTTTTCATAAAATTCAGAAAAAAAGTAAAACATTCATTTCATAATTGTATCTTGTTTACTGTACACTAGATCATTAGAGACATTTAAAAGTGTTTCCTACGCTGTAAAAAAAACCACAGTTCAAAAGGTAGAAAAAAATATGTTTAGGCACTGGAATATGACCAAATAACGGCTATTAAAACAGCCAAAAACAAAGAATGAGAAATGTATCAATCCAATGTATTGCGAATTTTTATACAGTATTCAACTCTGAATATTTTTAGTCTCAAATTTTGATAAATGTAATGCTCCTTGGGTGTTTTTAATAGGGATTTTATGGTAGTTATGTGGTGGAGGGACTAATACATAGAATTACACACACATGCAGTTTTAGAAGTAATGCATATTGCATCGAGAAGAATTGTCATGCATTTTATATTTTTTGGCTTAAGTTTGGTTAAGTGTAGCAACAATGTTCTTGTTTCAGGCCATTATTGCACGTCTGGTGGTCAGCTTTCCCCAGCAGGCTCTGTGGCTTCTCATGGCTGTATCCAAGGTGAGTGACCATGGTAACAAAAAACCTGATCAGGAGTTAGACACACTTACCTTTTTTATGGAACATTAAACACCTTATCGTTGATTGGATATTTTATTGTAAATTTTTCTGTATTTTAGTATTTATATATATTATTTAAAACATGTTTTATAAAGATTTTTCATATTCTCCAGAAAATGTAAGTATACTGAAAGGAAAAAGAAACGCATAATGGATATTTCCTCTATATATTGTATGTTTATTATGCTACTGCTAATCGAATGGTACAGGGCGACATTACGCCTGTCCTTTCGGAAAGAAGGTTTAAGCAGCACCGAACACACCTATGGTTACCCCTTTAAAGTTTCATTATCGACAGAATGTGCATTTGGCTCAAGCAGGTGAGCAAATTTAGGTTTTAAATGTTGCAGTCTCTTAAAATTAAACACAATACTGAAATGGCTAGAATTTTTCAAGCGAAACTTCAACATTTATGAATTTCGTGTAACAAAGCATACTTTGATTTAAAGGTCTACTTCTGTAATTAGTTGTTAGCCCTTTTTGTACAAAACACGTTGAGATATATCTGGAATATTACGTAGAATTAGGTGTATATAATAGCGTAGTATAGGCAATTTCTTTATTATGCGTTTCTTTTTCCTTTCAGTATATTAAAGTTGAAAGAAGCGCGTATTTAAATGTTACCATTTTCTTTGCTTTTCTTATTCAAGTCCAGTAATGTTTTTTAAACAAAAATAACATAACATAATGACTTTTGCGTTTTATAGATTTTTCTTTTCTCACAGTCCTCGTATCAAATGAGAGCAAAAAGATGTCAAGAAATATTCTCTACAGCTAGGTAAGTTGACCTGGATTCTACCCTTCTTTTGAAGAAATCCGTGAACTGCCGACTTTGTTAATTTGAATTTGATTTTTAAAAGCATTTCAATGTTTCTTTGATTATTTCCCAGGATTTTACATTGACTTGTATAACATTTCCATACACTTTTTAAAGGATTGGTGACAAACCTTTTTGAAATCTATATGTTGTAAAGGTCAGAGACTAGTACCAGCTCATCAGCAGGAGAAGGTACACACTACCAAGCATGTTTCCATTAAGTCACCGTGTGATTGCCGGGGTAGGACCCCCCTTCATGTTCATTTTATCATTTTTTATCATGCTCATTCAAGGTCATCATGACACCGCATATGCAAATGTGGAAACGTGGCTCCATCGTAAATGGAGTGTTTACTATAGAATTTGTAGCAACTCTGCAGTTCTGCAGGTTGGAAGGTTCGAGGCCCATTCTCCATATTTTGATGTAAATGAAGGATGAGCCTGGCATGTTCATTCCTGTTAGGGGCCATATAAATGTGTTGGTGCACTGTAAAACCTTATTCAATTCAATTCCATTCTGTCAAAAATTTAAATTAATATGTTGCAGTTCCACATAAAGCTGCTTTTTAGCTCTACTGATCAGATCAGCAGAGCTTATGCCGTGGTGCGGCGTCCGTCGTCCGTCCGTCTGTCCGTTAACTTTTATTTGTAGCGACTACTCCTCTGAAACTACTGGATGGATATTCATAAAACTTTACAGAAATGTTGCCCATGAAGTCTAGTTGATCCTAGCAAAAATTCATGTTGATGTGAAATCCAAGATGGCCGCCAAAGCTAAAAATAGATTTTTTAAATACAAGTTTGTAGCGACTACTTCTTGAAAACTATAAGTAATATTGATATGGGACTTTTTCTAAAATGATCAGCATGACATGATGTTGGTCCTTGTCGAAAATCGTTTTGATTTGACTAACGTTAAACATGGCTGCCAGCGGCCATCTTTGTTTACATAGAGTTATATAATGAAAACTTGTAGCGACTACTCCTCTGAAACTACTTGACGGATTTTCATGAAACTTCACAGGAATGTTGCTCTTGATGTCTAATTGATCCTAGCAAAATTTCAGGTCGGCCGGAAATTCAAGATGGCCGCCACGGCTAAAAATAATTTTTCAAAATACAAGTTTGTAGCGACTACTTCTTGAAAACTATAAGTGATATTGATATAGGACTTTTTCTAAAATGATCAGCATGACATGATGTTGGTCCTTATCAAAAATCGTTTTGATTCGACGTTAAACGTGGCTGCCAGCGGCCATCTTTGTTTACATAGAGTTATATAGTAAAAACTTGTAGCGACTACTCCTCTGAAACTACTTGGCGGATTTTCATGAAACTTTACAGGAATGTTGCTCTTAATGTCTAATTGATCCTAGCAAAATTTCAGATCGGCCAGAAATTCAAGATGGCTGCCACAGTTAAAAATAGATTTTTAAAAAATAAGTTTGTAGCGACTACTTCTTGAAAACTATAAGTGATATTGATATGGGACTTTTTCTAAAATGATCAGCATGACATGATGGATATCCGAGTCGAACATTATTTTGATTCGACATTAAACATTGCTGCCAGTGGCCATCTTTGTTTACATAGAGTTATATAATGAAAACTTGTAGCGACTACTCCTCTGAAACTACTTGACGGATTTTTATGAAACTTCACAGAAATGTTGCTCTTGATGTCTAATTGATTCTAGCAAAATTTCAGGTCGGCCAGAAATTCAAGATGGCCGCCATGGCTAAAAATAGATTTTCAAAATGCAAGTTTGTAGCGACTACTTCTTGAAAACTATAAGTGATATTGATATGGGACTTTTTCTAAAATGATCAGCATTACATGATGTTGGTCCTTGTCAAAAATCATTTTGATTCGATGTTAAACATGGCTGTCAGCGGCCATCTTTGTTTACATAGAATTATATAATGAAAACTTGTAGCGACTACTCCTCTGAAACTACTCGACGGATTTTCATGAACTTCACAGGAATGTTGCTCTTGATGTCTAATTGATCCTAGCAAAATTTCAGGTCGGCCAGAAATTCAAGATGGCTGCCACGGCTAAAAATGAATTTTCAAAAAACAAGTTTGTAGCGACTACTTCTTGAAAACTATAAGTGATATTGATATCGGACTTTTTCTAAAATGATCAGCATGACATGATGTTGGTCCTTATCAAAAATCGTTTTGATTCGACTTTAAACGTGGCTGCCAGCGGCCATCTTTGTTTACATAGAGTTATATAGTAAAAACTTGTAGCGACTACACGTCTGAAACTACTTGGCGGATTTTCATGAAACTTTACAGGAATGTTGCTCTTAATGTCTAATTGATCCTAGCAAAATTTCAGATTGGCCAGAAATTCAAGATGGCTGCCACAGTTAAAAATAGATTTTTAAAAAATAAGTTTGTAGCGACTACTTCTTGAAAACTATAAGTGATATTGATATGGGACTTTTTCTAAAATGATCAGCATGACATGATGGTTATCCGAGTCGAACATTATTTTGATTCGACATTAAACATGGCTGCCAGTGGCCATCTTTGTTTACATAGAGTTATATAGTGAAAACTTGTAGCGACTACTCCTCTGAAACTACTTGACGGATTTTTATGAAACTTCACAGAAATGTTGCTCTTGATGTCTAATTGATCCTAGCAAAATTTCAGGTCGGCCGGAAATTCAAGATGGCCGCCATAGCTAAAAATAGATTTTCAAAATGCAAGTTTGTAGCGACTACTTCTTGAAAACTATAAGTGATATTGATATGGGACTTTTTCTAAAATGATCAGCATTACATGATGTTGGTCCTTGTCAAAAATCATTTTGATTCGATGTTAAACATGGCTGTCAGCGGCCATCTTTGTTTACATAGAATTATATAATGAAAACTTGTAGCGACTACTCCTCTGAAACTACTTGACGGATTTTCATGAACTTCACAGGAATGTTGCTCTTGATGTCTAATTGATCCTAGCAAAATTTCAGGTCGGCCAGAAATTCAAGATGGCTGCCACGGCTAAAAATAAATTTTCAAAAAAAAAGTTTGTAGCGACTACTTCCTGAAATCAAAATCAATCAGTAGAGCTTCAAGGTCATTGACCTCTTGTTTTTAATATTACACATTTTATTCCAATCTCCATACCTGCAAAACTCCCAAAACTGTTTTCTTTATACAGACCCAGTTGCGTTCAAGTACCCCAAAAATGCATTCCGTTTGCGTTTCGTATTCGTTCCGTTTGCACTCCGTTTGCATTCCGTTTGCCATTCATTTTTTAAAATGCAAATAATTTGAGTTTTTGAATGCATTCAGCGTTTATAAACGAAACTATGCGTTCATTTAAATGCATGGAACGAACGCAACATAATGTGTGCGTTTAAATGCACAAACGGAGAAAATGCATTTGCGTTCGTTCGTTCAGCGTTTACCAATTGCAACATTTCTGACGATTAAACTACGCATGATATCCAGTCATGCGGTTCTTACCATGAGTCGGCGACTAATGTTTGTGATCATATTGAAGAATGTGTCCTTTGGTTGACATTATTTGTTGGTACACATTGATGATTCTGTTTTCTTCCGGGTTTGTTATTTTCATCAAAAATGTAACATACTTGACACTTTATAAAAATATGCCGTCTGATTTTACCAACATTATTTCAGTTTTATAGTGAAATAATATAAAGTTTGTGTTACACAATAAATACATCTCCTATTTGAAATCTGTAAAAATGAAAGTGTGTAATCGTGTAACACCATTTACACAGTGTATTTCTTCATATTAAAATACTGCAAAACGCACTTTGTTTAAATCGAGACTTCATTATGTACTCAAAAGGATAATATTGAAAGTTATCCGAAATAGCGAAATGCATTTGCGTTCATTTCGTTGCGTTCGTTTCGTTCGTTTTCAGCGTTTAGCGTTTTAAAAAATGCATTCATCGTTCGTTCCGTTAGTTTTCAGCGTTTAGCGTTTTAAAAAATGCATTCATCGTTCGTTTTTTAAAATGCTGAACGCTGAAAACGAACGAAACGAACGAAACGAACGCAACGAACGAAATGCATTTTTAAAATATAGATTGTGCAACGTTCATTCTCTGTTTGTTCTGCGTTCATTCTGCATTCATTTTCCGTTCGTTCAGCGTTCGTTCTGCATTTATTTGGGGTACTTGAACGCAACTGGGTCTGTATCCATGAAACTTGGTACACAAAACCCAATGAATTAGTGATGCCTTTTAAAGGGACACACGGCAATATTAAAGTGTTTATCAAGCATTTAAAGTGTGTGTAGCTCTAAGGCTTACAGTCCCTCCGCCTTTTAACCAATAGGACGTCCTAAAGGTATAGGTACAAAAGACTGGACATCAAGCATTTAAATAAGTGTCTCATTTTATTTATCCAATACTGTCACCCTTTTTAATATAAAAATTAATAGTATAGTTAAATGCATCAATCCTGGTGTGGATTGCTCTCTATATGTTGACGACTTTATTATATGTTATCGTGCAAAAAACATGAACACTATTGAGAGACAACTTCAACAATGTCTCAATAAACTTCAAACCTGGTCTGATGAAAATGGTTTTAAATTTTCTAAATCTAAAACTAACTGAATGCATTTTTGTCAACTACGTAAACATCATGAAGACCCTCGTCTAACACTGGATGGCTCACCAATACCAGTAGTGGATGAGACAAAATTCCTTGGTCTTATTTTCGACCGTAAATTAACGTTTATACCACACATTAAATACTTGAAGGCCAAATGTCTTAAAGCTCTTAATTTACTTAAAAGTTGTTGCAAACACTAACTGGGGAGCAGATCGTAAAGTCCTCTTGCGACTTTACAGATCTCTTATCAGATTTCAAGCTGGACTACGGCTCGATAGTATATGGATCGACTCGCAAGTCTTTCTTGCAGATGCTCGATCCTATACATAATCAAGGATTACGACTCGCCTTAGGTGCCTTTCGTACATCACCAGCCGAAAGTCTGTATGTTGAAGCTAATGAACCATCACTGTCTCATAGACGGGACAAATTAGCCCTTCAATACGCCATTAAATTAAAGTCTAACCCTTCAAACCCAACTTTCGATAATGTTTTTAATCCAAGTTATGAACCTCTTTTTGATCGAAAACCGAAGGCCATTCGATCATTTGGTCTTCGTATTAAACCAAAATTAAGAGACACTGAAATCGACCTAAATTTAATTGCCAAGTACAAAGTACCACAAATTCCACCGTGGACTTTGGAAACACCAACAATTATTTTTGATCTTTGTAATAATAACAAATCCAGTACAGACCCTACTGTCTTTCAAAGCAAATTTAATGAAATTAAATCGAAATACAGTAACTTTCAACATATATACACAGATGGTTCTAAAGATGGAGATAAGGTAGCTGCAGCAGCTGTTATTCACAAACACAGCATAAAGAGCCGCCTGCCTGACAAGGCCTCTATCTTTTCAGCTGAACTTAAGGCAATTGAACTTGCCTTAAATTATATTCATGAATCTGATGATGACCATTTTGTAATATTTTCTGATTCCCTTTCATCTCTGCAAGCACTGGGTAATATGAAACATGATAACCCAGTTGTGCTTCAACTTTTAGAAAAGTACAATTCCCTTATAATTGATAATGTTATTATTTTCTGCTGGCTTCCAAGCCATGTAGGAATACGTGGTAATGATAGAGCTGATAGTGCTGCCAAGTCAGCATTAGATTTACATATATATAATACCAAATTACCTTATACTGATTTTAAAAGTTGTATTAACACATATATTCGTAACTCTTGGCAAACCGCTTGGGATTTGTCAGTTAACAATAAACTTCATTCAATTAAGCCGTTACTCGGAGAATGGCGTTCTTCTAGTAGACCCATTCGTCGAGAGGAAGTTGTACTAGCCCAGTGCAGGATAGGGCATACACGTTATACTCATTCATATTTATTACAAGGTGAGCAATTACCAGAATGTATACCCTGCTTTGTACCGTTAACGGTCAAACACATCTTATTGGAATGTGTAGACTTTGATCCTTTGCGTCAAAGGTACTACAATGTTAATACTATGAAAGAGTTATTTGATACTGTAGATTTTAGTCTTGTTTTAGATTTCCTAAAAGAGATCAGACTATATAAATCATTATAATGTGTTCTTATATATATATACTTGTTTATATACCCGTTGACGGGCATTTATTGATTTACATACATAGTTTATATTACACCTTATCATCCCTTATTTTTTAATAGTTTAATCTTTATATATTTTTAAATAATTTTTTTGCGCACGATATGACCTATTTATGTGTCGACGTTCCGTAAAACACCATTCATTCATTCATTCGTCACGATTTATTTATCCAGTATCATTTTGACTTAAAACTTGCTTGTATAAATTTAAATGAAATTTTAAGTTTTCTTTGTTTCATTTTATTCTATCATAGGTATAAATATATTATTGATGCAGTATAATTAGCACATAATAATATGCAAAAATATTTGCTTTAAACTATTCTTATAAGTACATTAATAATATAACAAATGCAAGTTGACAGAAAAACTGACTAGATGCTTTGAGTTTTTTTTACTATAAAATTCAATTTCATGGAAATAAGTAAATTGATTCAGAGCATACAGGTCTGTTCCATTTAAGTACCCCCCAGATAAATGCAAAATAGAACGATGAACAATAATTTAATTTTTTGATAAAGTTTATGTTTCTGTGAAAATGTCATTCATTAACTATTCATATATACTTGAAACTTGTGCCATATATAAGTTATTTAGTACTGGCCAATAGGAGTGCCATATATAAGTTATTTAGTACTGGCCAATAGGAGTGTTATTTAAAAGTATTTTTGTGTATGCAATCTTTCTATCAATAAATTAAAAGCTGACGACGTAGGATATTGATGGCTTTATATTCATGTTTTAAACAGGGAGATGGAACCCAGCCTCCAACAAGTTATCACGGTAAGCTGCTATCTGTTGTTTGATTAGGGCAATTGTTGTGTCAAAAGTACTTCAGTTCTTGTCTTAAAGTCCCTCCATCAACAGGCAACTTTTACAAGAGATGTACTCCGTTTCTAAACCTACTGACGACGAGGTATATATATATGAACTTAAATATTTTGAGAATCCAAAATCTCGAAACGCACTATAAACGGCTTTAACCAACCAGGCCAAACCCCAAAACTGGAGCTTTGAATTAAGAAATACCAACCGATAATTATTTTACCCATATTTAATCACAAATATTCCACCATTGGTGGAGGAAGCCTGTTTGTGCCCCTACGGGCAATTTTCTTGCACGAGGTGCACCTGGGTATAACTACCGACCAGCTGGATAGCTCCCTCATATAAAGATTCCTAGGCCCCAGCAGTGAGGGGCAAGTGATTTCAAGTCAGAGACTCTGACCACTCGGCCACGGACGCCCCACAAATATAAGAGAACTTTCGTAATTGCTTCAGTTTCATACAAAATGTGGATATGCATTAAATAAGCCACAAATTAGGTTTGGTTGAATTATTATATATTTTTGTTGCTAAATCTATTAATATTATTTCGTACGTGGTTCATATTGCTAGCAGCTGTACGTACAAAATAAAAGTGTAGTTAGATCAAAAAACAAGAATTTGTTATAGCCTTAAAGATTCATATGGATAAATATAAATGATTTATGTACCAAAAACTAGCCATGTCGTCAAGTTTTCCCAGCAAACTATTTCATTAAGTAATAGATAGGGTATGGTCTCAGCGAGGGTATGGTCTCAGCGAGTTGGCTTATTTAAACATTGAGGGTTCAGAATTGAAACCAGGGACGAGGCTCTGCTGAGTTCCTGGGTGCATTTCTGATCCCAAGGGTGAGTTTTTCCTATCTCTCGAATAAACTCAAGATGGATTATTTTTCTCTCACTATGCGTTTAGTACAGTAGTTTAATAACTATATTTGATTTAACGCTAGAATAAGGTGACATTTTAAAGTAAACCCTGTCAAGAGAAAATGGCGTAAAACTCGCACGAGAAACTCTTTGCGGATGGAGATAACCAATGATAATAGGATGCACTTGTATGACTAGGCTGTATAATTGGTCTCCTAGATTTGAGGAAGATTTAACGGGATGATATTGAGCACACCTGGCATCATGTTTTCAAACTTTATAGTTAGATTGTCCTTGCTTTAATAAAAACATGTCAAGAGACACAAATGTTCCTTGGAACACCCTTCTAGTTCAAATAAAACCAATTTCAAAATGTCCACGTATAATTTTGTAGGACTACATCAAGTTGACCGAGAAACTGCTGGAATTATGTGAGAAGGATTACAAGGGTTGCAACATGCTTAGTTTGAACACACACTTCAGGCCGCTTAAACGACTGCTCGAGGACAGGTAAGACAAAAATGCTTTTCAGGCCACTCGAACATAGACTCGTTATTAGGTCTGGGCCTCGAACAACTGTTCGACGACTTGTAAATCAACCATGCTCAGTGTGATGATGCCCTACAGGATCCTTAAACGACTGCTCGAGGATAGGTAAAACATGCACAGTTTGACCACGCACTTCAGGCCCCTTAAATGACTGCCCGATGACAGGTAAGACAAACCTGCACATTATGACCACGCACTTCAGGCCCCTTAAATGCCTGCTCGAGGACAGGTAAGACAAACATGCACAGTATGACCACGCACTTCAGGCCCCTTAAATGACTGCTCCGGAACAGGTAAGACAAACATGCACAGTGTGACCACGCACTTCAGGCCCCTTAAATGACTGCTCGAGGACAGGTAAGACAAACATGCACATTGTGACCACGCACTTCAGGCCCCTTAAATGACTGCTCGAGGACAGGTAAGACAAACATGCACAGTGTGACCACGGACTTCAGGACCCTTAAATGACTGCTCGAGGACAGGTAAGACAAACATGCACAGTGTGACCACGCACTTCAGGCCCCTTAAATGACTGCTTGAGGACAGGTAAGACAAACATGCCCAGTGTGACCACGCACTTCAGGCCCCTTAAATGACTGCTCGAGGACAGGTAAGACAAACATGCACATTATGACCACGCACTTCAGGCCCCTTAAATGACTGCTCGAGGACAGGTAAGACAAACATGCACATTGTGACCACGCACTTCAGGACCCTTAAATGACTGCTCAAGGACAGGTAAGACAAACATGCACAGTGTGACGAGCACTTCAGGCCCCTTAAATGACTGCTCGAGGACAGGTAAGACAAACATGCACAGTGTGACCACGCACTTCTGGCCCCTTAAATGACTGCTTGAGGACAGGTAAGACAAACATGCACAGTGTGACCACGCACTTCAGGACCCTTAAATGATTGCTCGAGGACAGGTAAGACAAACATGCTGTCACAGGATGACCTTAGTGGTTGGGCTAACTCAGGAAAGAATCAATGACGGTGAATGCATTTACATAAGTTTAATGCAACTTTTAAAATATGTTTAATATATATACAATTATCTAAAAAAACAAGCGAATACACAAATGAACTATGAAAAGAATGTTCTCCTGAACGTTTAAGACGTTCTTAGTATTGTTATAAATACTGAATGTCTAAGACACTGAAGTGTTGTTAAATCTATAACAATGTTGATCTAGCGCGATAACTGTGATGCGCGAGAGCTCATGAAGATGATGATGCGCGAATTCAATGGATGATTGTCATCAAATGCCTTCTGTAAGGGTTGATGACGCGATGCAATGATAGTTAATCTCCACTGAGATTGTGAATGATATTCCTCCAGTGAGGACTGGTAACGGGCCCACCTTGTGTCCCGGGGGTTGTCGTTAGTAAAACCTGGCTGCGCAGGTACGGGGACCGTCTCCACCGCTTGTAACGTTATTCGTGGAAGCTTAGCTCCACTCCTGGATATCCAAACCTAGATGGCTTACTCCAACCCTGGATGGCTTATATCCTGGATGGCTTATATCCTGGATGGCTTATTTCCAACCCTGGATGGCTTAGGCTGTAATTATACATACGTTTTAGATGTCGGTTGACAAACATAACAATCTTGCATAATTACCATTACCCAAACAAATCATTATTCGATCAATATATGTAAGCTGTACTAATGATGAGTAGCAATGTATACATATTCTACAACGCCATGTATACGCTATGTACGTCGCTGTTAATCAATGCCCCTAATACATGTAATATAAACATGATCAAATTACTCATATATTACACTCACTGAGTTATGCATGCACGCATTTATTCTTGTCACTCATCTCATTGTTAACTAATGTTGACAATCGTGTATTACAATCACCGAGTTATACGCCAACGTTAACTAATGCACCTAATATCCACTGTTATCAAATTAATATTGTTTTACAATTAATGATCAATTACAATAATTACATCTAATAAAGTAACTTCAAAATCATATGCTAGTCTAAAGTTATGTTTGAGAAACATCAATGCTAACCGGATGTCGTAACCGCCAAACAAGATGGCGCCGCCCACTGAATACAAATATACGATAAAAGTTTAATAAAACTACTAACCACATGTTGCCTGTGAAATTTGCCGTCCAATCTCTGTTCCAACAAAGTACTATCGATTATCCCGGCGATAGCTAGAAGACAATGGCATTTATAGCAAACATTACGCCCAAATCATTATTTCCCCCGTTCAGTCCGTGACAAACGTGGCTAAATCTACAGTATTGAATCAACACGACAGGCCCCTTATACAATTTTGCCGTTTAAGGAAAATATACCTATACGTTTACATGCATTAGCACAAAACTAAACTTATGACACGGCCTCTCTGGCGGCCACTTAAAATGTGCACGCTTTTACGTGTTACATGAATAGATCATGAATATTGTGAAATTGTTTCACCTCGAACAATAGATTTTGGGTGTAACCGATACAAGAGCTATATACGACCAGTACGCTCTACCCGTGACATTTTGTGACAACATCTCCCCACTTAAAGAAAGTGCTACACTTTTAAAATTCAACAAAATGATAATTAATATTTACACGTTAAGAAACTATTAATTCTTCTGAGCAAACGAGCGACAAAACGTACAAGCTGATCGCTCAATCGCTTGAGTATGTTAACTATTACCACTGCAGTTATAACCTAATATAATATGTAATTACAATTTCAACACTATTCTACAATTGTACACTACCCTGTCGTAACATATACTACTATTGTACAATACACTGCAATACACTATTGTATTAAACCGGTCATTATGTGCGGCGACTTAAATAGTCTGCCCCAATATTGTCCTTTCCACGGTCTATTACACCGACTTTACCGTTACTAATAACACTACTTCCTGTCACTACAAGAACTCCAACCTTACACATTGCATCCATCGCATTACCAGTATACTGTTTGCGAAATGGAGTAGGGTCTCTCGTTTCCCTAATCGGCTTTGCTAAAGTGTGCTTAAAGCTACACTGCACTACATCTGTTGGTCTCGACTTATCGGACCGAACAGTACTACACTCAGAGTCTAAACGACTTACCTCTCGTTTCTCTGCTACACTAAGCATGCCCGATATGTCTACATCGGCTGCTCTCTCCCTACCTACACTAGTGGGAAAATACATGGGACTAGTGTCCTCACTACTGTCTTCCTCACTATCCTCAATAACTGCAACATTAACTACGGTTAACACCCCTTGTTGCCCATTATCGGTTCTACTGATATACTCTTTCAGCATATTCGCATGAAAGGTCTTTAACTTTCCGTTTATCTCGATACGGTAATCCATAGTGTTCACTATCCCTCTAACGTAAAACGGACCTTTCCATTGTAATAACAACTTGTTATTGTCGGTCGGGAGTAACAGTAACACCTGGTCATCTATCTTAAACTTCCTAGCTCTAGCTTTCTGGTCATAGTACCGTTTGTACTTGGTACTTGCCTTAACTAACTGACTTTGAGCTATCTTACAAGTCTCCTCTAGTTTCTCCTTCAGATCTAAAACATACTGATATGTAGTCTTAACCTCATCACTATCTACTTCACCTGCCCACATCTCTCTAAGAATCCTCATGGGACCTCTAACTGACCTACCGTACAATAACTCAAACGGAGAAAATCCTAAACTCTCTTGTGGAACCTCTCTAAATGCAAACAATAAAGCATTGAGATACTTGTCCCAATCTTTGGGTCTCTCGGTACACATACGCCGTAACATTTGCTTTAACGTCCCGTTAAATCGTTCGACTAACCCGTTACACATAGGGTGATATGGTGTTGTCATGATTTGACGCAAAGACAATAACCTGCTTACTTCAGCCATAAGTTCTGACGTAAACTGTGACCCACAATCAGTCAGCATTTCCTCTGGTACACCTAGCCTACTGAACATATCAACTAATGCCTCAGCTACTCTCTCAGTTTCAATTGAGGGCAATGCTACTGCCTCCGGATACCTAGTTGCATAGTCTACCATGGTTAAAATGTACCTATTTTTCCTATCCGACACTGGAAAAATTGGTCCAACTATGTCTACGGCTACCCGCTTAAATGGTGTATCTATCAGTGGCATCTGACCTAAATGTACTTTGGTCACTCGACCTTTTGGTACTGTCCTTTGGCATACATCGCAGGACCTACAATACCTAGTTACATCTCCACTAACGCCTGGCCAATAAAATTCTGCCAATACTCTATCTGACGTTTTCTTTACGCCTAAATGACCTCCCATAATCGACTCATGAGCTACCTTAAGCACTGTCGTTCTATACTGGGTAGGTACCACTAATTGGTGAAACTGTCTACTACCACTATCTTCAAATTCTCTGTACAATAACCTATTCTTATGTACAAACTTACAACTACCGGACCCTTTACACTTCTTCACTACACCGTCCTTGGCCTTCACTTTACAAGGACCTAATGACTCGTCTTGAGTTTGTGCTTCTATAAACTCCGCTTTAGATATGTCACCTACGGCTGCAGGAACCTTTAATTTTCTATAAGCCTGAGCTTGCTTCTGAACCTGCGCTCTAGTCTCTACGGCATTACTTATGCTACTTCTAAAATCGGACATTACCGGAAGTGCTGAACCATCTATGTTCCCTATCGTTAAATCATACATCGGGTCATCCATACATAGTGCCTCTGTAGTCCCTTTAAAGAAAGGTGTATCTACATCTATTCTCGCTATTGGCACGTGCTCTACCGACTTATTTAACAACATACACGGTGACTGTTTACCTACCAACTGGTCATCCGTAACTAAACTACGCCTAACTACCACACCTGTACAACCTGTATCCCTCATTACAATTACGTCCGTGCCGTTCACTCTACCATCTGCCGTTGGAAGATTTGCATACGGAAAGAGACATGTTCCGATCTTCGCCATTACACCATCCGATTTAACACAACAGCTACTACTCTCGGTTTTAATAACCGGACTATTACTACCTCTGCCTCTACCTCTACCTCGGTTTTGACCACCTCTACCTCTACCGAAATTCCATGGGTTGTTAAAACCTTGGTTCTGATTCCCTACATTGTTGTCCACTCTACTATTTTCACTGAAATTGTCTACGACAGCGGACACTTTCACCGCTTTCCTACACTCATGTGAAGCATGATTCCCATTACAGTGACGACAACGAATAAAAGGTCTACCTATGTTACCACTATTGCTACCTCCTCTAGCACCCATCGAACTACCACCACCTCTATAGTTTCCACTCTGGCCTTTCTGTTTATGATCGTCCCCTTGCCTATCTCTAAAAGTTCTGTCTTTCGACACTACATTATGAGCTCCACCTCTAGCCTCGGCAAACTGATCTGCTTGTGTTGCCATTTCTCCTACACTAGTAAGTTTTCTTTCTTTAAGAAATAAGAACAGATCTCTACTACAAACATTGAATAGCTGGTCACGCAACAAGAAATCTATGAGGCCCTGATAAGTCTGCGCTACCTTCCCTAACTCTAACCACCTATCTAAGTAATTTCTAGATCTACTAATGAACTGAATAAATGACTCGCCTTTCTCAGGCAAGCAAGCTCTAAACCGCTTTCTAAAACCTTCTTCAGTTAACTCAAATCTCTTTAAAAGAGCATCCTTTAACTTGTCATAGTCAAGAGCATCTAAACTAGGTAATCTAGAAAATACATCTAAGGCCTTGCCTCTCAATAACGCACTTAAATGAACTGCCCACTTATCTTTGGTCCATTCCTGTAACTCAGCATAACGCTCGAACCGTAACAAGTAACTGTCCATGTTATCTTTGTCAGCATCAAAGTATGGTAACTTCGAACCTTTTAACTTCCCAGAATAACTATCTTTCCCTACAGTTCCACTGTCCTTACTATGTGTCTTAGCTGCTTCCAACTCTAAAGCTAACTTATGATCAAACTCTTTTTGCTCCCTTTCCATTATCATCTTAGCCTTAGCTAGTCTACCATCCGTTTCGAACCTCTCATGTTCTAACTCTTGCTTCTCCCTTACTATTCTATCTTCTAATTCTAACTTCTCTTTTGCTAACCTATCTTCTAATTCTAACTTCTCTGTGGCTAGTCTACTTTCGAATGCTAACCTATCTTTCTCAGCATCTAGCTTCTCTTTAGCTAATCTACCTTCTAATTCTAGCTTATCTTTAACTAGTATACTTTCTTCATTTCTTTCCTGCTTTGCTAATTCTCTTTCCTTAAGTCTAAATTCCCTTTCCCTAGCCTGTTCGTCTTTAACAAAGTTTCTAAGCTCCTCTCCAGCATACCCTAACTCCTTTCCCATTTCCGTAAGATCCTTTATGGACGTCATGTCTATGGACATTGTGGACTACTAACTACAATAATTACAATACACACGTCACTAATAATTCTACTCACTTAACTACTAATGGTAAGTCACTGTGTCCTCAGTAAATACCTGGGCATCATCATAGGACAAGTTACATACACATTTGTACTAGCGCTAACTACTAACGATTATGTGTAGATAGTATCTAGCTTCCACAAAACATATGCACTACATAAAATATCTTAATTTGATATTGGACATAAACCTTAAACAATCATCGAAATGTGTATAACATGTACATGTATATTTACTTCTCCCATCAATATAAGTATACTCGAGTGTCACAACATGAGTAGAACGTCTTGTTCGCCAACCTAATTGGATACTATGTGTATATCAAGGGAGGTAAAAACAAACACCCAAATTATTGAGCAAAAGTGCCTCAGACCCACTCGTGTAGACCACTGCGACCTCGCGCCAAGGAAAGAACGGACAAAACAACAGTTTGGACTCACCCTACCCTTGTCGTGTCTTGACTTGTCTTCCAAGCAGTAGCCGTGATCGTCGACAGTCGCCCTGATGGATCAGAGGGTGGTACACAATTCTAAAATAATAAGTAGAGATTTAGTATATCATAATAAAGATCACTTATTGATTCTTTCCCTCCGTAGTCGCCCAAAATCCCACTACTCTGAAACCAGTTGTCACAGGATGACCTTAGTGGTTGGGCTAACTCAGGAAAGAATCAATGACGGTGAATGCATTTACATAAGTTTAATGCAACTTTTAAAATATGTTTAATATATATACAATTATCTAAAAAAACAAGCGAATACACAAATGAACTATGAAAAGAATGTTCTCCTGAACGTTTAAGACGTTCTTAGTATTGTTATAAATACTGAATGTCTAAGACACTGAAGTGTTGTTAAATCTATAACAATGTTGATCTAGCGCGATAACTGTGATGCGCGAGAGCTCATGAAGATGATGATGCGCGAATTCAATGGATGATTGTCATCAAATGCCTTCTGTAAGGGTTGATGACGCGATGCAATGATAGTTAATCTCCACTGAGATTGTGAATGATATTCCTCCAGTGAGGACTGGTAACGGGCCCACCTTGTGTCCCGGGGGTTGTCGTTAGTAAAACCTGGCTGCGCAGGTACGGGGACCGTCTCCACCGCTTGTAACGTTATTCGTGGAAGCTTAGCTCCACTCCTGGATATCCAAACCTAGATGGCTTACTCCAACCCTGGATGGCTTATATCCTGGATGGCTTATATCCTGGATGGCTTATTTCCAACCCTGGATGGCTTAGGCTGTAATTATACATACGTTTTAGATGTCGGTTGACAAACATAACAATCTTGCATAATTACCATTACCCAAACAAATCATTATTCGATCAATATATGTAAGCTGTACTAATGATGAGTAGCAATGTATACATATTCTACAACGCCATGTATACGCTATGTACGTCGCTGTTAATCAATGCCCCTAATACATGTAATATAAACATGATCAAATTACTCATATATTACACTCACTGAGTTATGCATGCACGCATTTATTCTTGTCACTCATCTCATTGTTAACTAATGTTGACAATCGTGTATTACAATCACCGAGTTATACGCCAACGTTAACTAATGCACCTAATATCCACTGTTATCAAATTAATATTGTTTTACAATTAATGATCAATTACAATAATTACATCTAATAAAGTAACTTCAAAATCATATGCTAGTCTAAAGTTATGTTTGAGAAACATCAATGCTAACCGGATGTCGTAACCGCCAAACAAGATGGCGCCGCCCACTGAATACAAATATACGATAAAAGTTTAATAAAACTACTAACCACATGTTGCCTGTGAAATTTGCCGTCCAATCTCTGTTCCAACAAAGTACTATCGATTATCCCGGCGATAGCTAGAAGACAATGGCATTTATAGCAAACATTACGCCCAAATCATTATTTCCCCCGTTCAGTCCGTGACAAACGTGGCTAAATCTACAGTATTGAATCAACACGACAGGCCCCTTATACAATTTTGCCGTTTAAGGAAAATATACCTATACGTTTACATGCATTAGCACAAAACTAAACTTATGACACGGCCTCTCTGGCGGCCACTTAAAATGTGCACGCTTTTACGTGTTACATGAATAGATCATGAATATTGTGAAATTGTTTCACCTCGAACAATAGATTTTGGGTGTAACCGATACAAGAGCTATATACGACCAGTACGCTCTACCCGTGACATTTTGTGACACATGCACAGTGTGACCACGCACTTCAGAACCCTTAGATGACTGCTCGAGGACAGGTAAGACAAACATGTACATTATGACCACGCACTTCAGGACCCTTAAATGACTGCTCGAGGACAGGTAAGACAAACATGCACAGTGTGACCACGCACTTCAGGGCACTTTAACGACTGCTCGAGGACAGGTAAGACAAAAATGCACAGTGTGACCACGCACTTCAGGGCCCTTTAACGACTGCTCGAGGACAGGTAAGACAAAAATGTACCTTATGACCATGCACTTCAGGGCCCTTAAACGACTCTTTCTCCCATTATGCGCTTAGTTCAGGCATACTTCAGTAACTATTTGATTTCATGCTAGAGTAAGGCGACATCACCAACGTGACATGACATTTAATATGAGTGGCATGTCATGTAAGACAGATTTATCTCTCATGAGGAAACATCTGTCTCATATGACTAGAAATGGGAGAATAATATGTTCAACGTGATGACATGCTTTAACCCTTTAAACTGACTGCAAGTTGCATGTTTCATTTCTGTGTGGTAGTTCCACGTGTTCTGTATTCTCCTTACAGCAAGTTCAGTGAGATACTGCTACCACTCCAGAGCTCCATGACAGTCACGCTTTCCAACACGGTGGACAGCACCAAGCAACGTAATCCATTCCCCGAGAACCTCGTCTATATCAAGGGATTTGATGATGTGGTAGGATAGTCTATTTGTTTAACCTCCCATAAAACCAAGGCACAAATGAGATGCAATAAATAATTTGGGGCAAGCAAATGGAGAATAGATGAGGTCTTCAGACATTGTTTCGCCCCAAAATCATGAGTTTGGTCAAGCAAGCAAACTGTCTGTCTATTCATAATTTTGATAGAGTATCATCAAAAAAAACTAACCAATCAGTAACCAGAAATAAGACATACCAATACATTCTGGTAGTGATAAACTCGGTCTTTATCCTTGATGTTCAACCAAGTTTACTGTTAAAATTAAGGTATCTACAGTATGATTCTTTTAAAACCCTGCATATTACATGCACATTTATGCAAACTGATTTAATATATGCATCTTTCAAAATCAAAATCTTGAAAATTATTGTCTTTTTACTCGGTCAAAGATTTTTATTTTACTATAGAACCTAAGGATAAAAACCGAGTAACACAAATGTTATCACCTACAGAAAATAAGATAAAATCTCAACATCTCTGCAATGGGAAATTATAAATTGTCTGTATGAGGACTGATAGTAAGACTTGTACTGTATACGTAACAAACTTGCATGTTCGGTGACTGCATATTAAAATTAGCATCACGTCTACATGAGCCCAAGTCGTGTGAAGGTCTGTAGCTCTAAAGCTTGGGGCCTTATCCACTGCGCTACCAACACCACTTTAAAGTCAGCACTAAATATTTTTAGTTGAAATATTTGCACAGTTAATTTTATGCTTATTTATCTGCAGATTGAGATCCTGCCATCTTTGCAGCGACCCAAAAAGATAACTATGCAAGGCAGTGATGGACGACTCTATGTTATGATGTGTAAACCCAAGGTGAGTGAGAATGGACCCACATGAAATAAAGTATCTTTCATTGATCGACAGACAGTTCACAAAGTTCACCTTAAAGGGAGTAGATCAGGCTTTGTGGTTAAATTTATTTAAAAACCAAAAAAGCTATTTAATTACCAATTTAAAACGTGAAATGATTCAACGATATAGATGGAACATTAACAGTTTCTTATAATAAAGTGCAATAATTAATAATTATAAATTACAATACGTTGTGTTACAGAAATTCCAAAGTTATAAACATCCAGCGCACGGAGCAAATAATCAACATCCACACATGACGCTTTGTAATACAATGAGATTTATTTTATCCCCAAGATTAAAATAGCTATCCCTGACACATAACTATAGTAAGGAAATACTTTCTTCTGGTTGTTTTTTACATGATCAGTGCTATTTCTTTTGGTGGTTTATGGCTCATTTAGTTTATTTTTATCAGTTAAATACATAACTAATGTATTTAAACAATACTAAAAGAAATACCAATTCTGATGTATTTCCTTTAAAGCATGCATACATGTACACACACACAATAGCCTAGACTACAGAGCTCTTGTCAGCGATTGGGACATTGTGAATTATATTTCAGGATGACCTGAGGAAGGATGATCGAATGATGTAGTTAAACGGCATTGTGAATTATATTCCAGAAGGACCTGAGGAAGATTTTCGACTGATGTAGTTTAACGGCATTGTGAATTATATTTTAGGATGACCTGAGGAAGGATTGTAAACGGATGGAGTTTAACGGCATTGTGAATTATATTTCAGGATGACCTGAGGAAGGATTGCCGACTGATGGAGTTTAACGGCATTGTGAATTATATTTCAGGATGACCTGAGGAAGGATTGTCGACTGATGGAGTTTAACGGCATTGTGAATTATATTTCAGAATGACCTGAGGAAGGATTGCCGACTGATGGAGTTTAACGGCATTGTGAATTATATTGCAGGATGACCTGAGGAAGGATTGTCGACTGATGGAGTTTAATGGCATTGTGAATTATATTTCAAGATGACCTGAGGAAGGATTGTCGACTGATGGAGTTTAACGGCATTGTGAATTATATTTCAGGATGACCTGAGGAAGGATTGCAGACTGATGGAGTTTAACGGCATTGTGAACAAGCTACTGAGGAAGGATCCCGAGTCCAGAAAACGCTCTCTCAACATCAGGACTTACGTAAGAATCTACACAATATACTTTGAAATCATCATTTGTTACACTCTAGTTGTTACCGTAGATAATTCTAACCACCATGATTTTAAATGTTTAAAAAAACGTTTATCTGCAGCACATCTATGCAGTTTCTTTTAAAAAAATAATTCAAAGACCTTTTTATAAAGAATACAAGGATATATATGAAACATTCAAACAAGTGGATTTGAATTTCCATCAAAAATTGTTTTAAGAAATAAAGATCTACCTACACAATTTTATACTTTCATAGACTATACATGAATGTGGGGGAGGAGGGAGGGAGTTCTTGGTCAAACACATTTAAACAGGCCGTAAGGGCCTATAAGTTTACTATTAGGTAAAGGTAACTTACCTAAGAATGGTGCTCCAAACTTGCCATAGTTAGGATAACGTCTGAGTACGTTCGTACTGTATGGTTGGTTGTAGTTTTGGCACAGAAAGAAGTATACCATGGAATTCAAGTGTTGGGTTTAAACAATTGACCTGTACTCGTCGGGGGCCACTTTCCGTCACTTATGTAAACATAAACTAATTTTTCAGACAAATCTATGTATCCTGACAATTTTTGCTCTATTTTCTATTAGGTTACCTCTTCCTGGAAATTTGATATCAAAGAATTTTGTTTTATATAAATCATCGAAGTGGCACGCGACCTGTTTATAAATAGACTAAAACTGAGAAATCATTTTGTTTACAAGCCCAGTTTCCGTCATGTATTTTATCGAGTGATAGATTCAACTAGGTCAAGATACAGTAAACTTTTATGAATTAGAAACTTGTTTGCAAGTCTATTCAACAATGTCATTGTAAAAATGGTATGTTTGCATTTTTCCATCAGTCACCTCGATCGTTATAACAATGCGCCTGGAATCGTCAATGTAAAACAATTTTACACTGTAAAGATGGGTAACTCTATGTAAATCAAACAGATACAGGTTGTACGAGTTGCTGCTCTTTGGTGAACCTAAATAATCACGGTCTATTTAACTGCGTCCACTGAAGAGTGATAAAATTATGACGTCATTACGGTATTATTTTTTTAATAGTTTATTATGCGGCAGTATGCGCGCGCATCCCCAACGCCACATAAGGAAGTAAATACATTTTTCGGAGAAATCCCTTTCGTTTTTGTACCCCTTATTTACTTTTTGGTTGTTTTTCCTGTTTCCAATCTTCAGTTATAAACGTCTGACAATAAATGACATCGCGTAAGTAATTTGCAGTGTAAAAACGTTTTTTAAATGAGAATGACGGAAACTGGGCTTGGACGGAAACTGGCCTCTGACGAGTAGACAAAACATGGCAACTAGAGTGCAACGGTAATTCTACTCCTGATTTGCCTGTTTACATGTTTATTGAATTATTATACAGAGCAGTGGGTGATAGCATGGTGGGTAGGGCACTCGTTATCAACTAATGTAACTCGGGTAAAGTTTGCGAGAGATTTTATGATGATCACACATGCAGACACACTCCACCTAAGGTTTCCCTAAAATCACACATGAATGTGATTTGTATAAGCCCTGTTGCCGATTTTAAGCGACAGTGATCAGGAAGATAGCTTGATGGACTGTAAATCTGGAGATACTGGTTGGAGCCTCAAGGGCTTCTGTGTTTCAGTGTGTCCTTAGTCAAGCCACTTTCCTTAGCCTTGTCCGTCAGATGAGGAAGTAAACTAAGCAGTTCTACGAGCGTATTCAAGAAACAAAGTACAAGTAGGCCACATTCCCCTGTCCCGAAATAACGTGTATTTAATTGTAATTTATGTGAAGACATTTTAATTCCTACCATTGATAATTGTTTTGTAATTGATGTAATACAGACATTTTTGTATGTCATACTATTCTGTAAGTGCCTCCGTGGTCGAGGGGTTAGCGACATTGCATTGTAAACCTTCTCGCCTGTCACCGCTCCAGGTTCTAATCCAGGAGCTCGACCTGTAAGTGAGAAAGTATCGATTCTTGCGGATGGCAGGAGGTATACAGTACTGGTTCTACCCAGGAATAAGTGGGTGATCTGCCTCAACCTCAAAAAATCGACCATCTCATATGGTCTAACGTTCTAAAAATGACGTAAAACAGTATTCAGACAAACATACTATTCTGTACAGACGGTGATTCCGCTTAACGAGGAGTGTGGTCTGATAGAGTGGGTGAACAACACGAGCGGTCTACGCCATATACTCCTCAAGTTATACAAGGAGAAGGACCTCTACACCAGTGGCAAGGAGCTCAAGGAAATGATGCCTTCAGTCAAGGCCACCAAGGAGTGAGTTGAGAATCTATATAAAAATATATTTATTATATACTTCCCAGTGAAATAGTGGATTATATGGTTAGAATAAACCTTATATTCTCATTGTTTATATTTGCTGGAAAAAATGCAACTACTTTGTTCTACATTTGCTTTAATATAACAGTCATAATTTGTGTCAAAGTTTAGAACTATATTCTGTGCACACTAAATATATGTAAATCGTCTCAGGCGCTGGCTTTACTATATTTATCCGCGAATACGTTAAAGGGGAACTGTCGGAACAAAAGTATTTCCTGTTTGAAACAGTTTGGTAGTGTTGCATGATAAAAAGTACATAATAAATAGAATGCTTGGTGGTTTGTCATGAATATAGGATTTATTTTCATCTCGAAGTGAGAAAACATATTTTCACGAGTGAAAATATGAAAATATAAGTTTTCACGAGTGACAATATAAGTTTTCTCACTTTTCAATGAAAATAAATCCTATATTCACTCCAAACCAACAAATATTGTCTATATATGCAATATTAACATGATTAAGAGGACACAATCATATGGTATCATTTCCGCTTTAAACCTGCTTTCCTAAAATTAAATGACATTTTGAGTTTTCATTTCTTCTTTTTATGTTACCATAGGTTTAAATAAATTATTGGTGCAATATAATCAACACTTGGTTATATACAACACATAGTTGCTTTATAGTGTTCTTATAATTAATATTAATGATCAAACAAATGTTATGTAGAAAATTGAGTTGAATTGGATTTTATAGTCCCACCAACAGCTAAGGTCATATGACTACTTTCCAGCTTTCATTGGTGGAGGAAGACCCCAGGTGCCCCTCCGGGCAATTTTCGTGCAGGAGGGCACCTGTTATGTAGAAAAACTAACTCGATTGCCATATGTGTTACAAAGACAGGAAATTGATAAAATATTAACACCTTGGCATTATATTTCACTTAAGAAACAAAGATGAATTAAAATAAAAACTGTAATATCCTTCAGTTGTATTCATTCATATTAATTGTTATATTTCAGGGCGAAGCTGCATGTGTATAAACATAAGTTGTTACCGCGGCACCCACCTGTGTTTGGCGAGTGGTTCCTGCGTACATTCCCAGACCCGACATCTTGGTAAAAACTGACAGTAAACTTTAATTTGTTTTTGGTTCCACACTCGACATTGTGGACAGTTTGATGGTTCAAAACTTAGTGTATTAAAACATTACTAATTGTTGATTGCTTCATTATTTTATGTAATATTTCTGTATGTTCAGGGGTTCCTTCAAAACTGATTTCACGCAACATTTCCATATTCTCAGGTTCACTTGAATGTTCCAAGTAATTTATAGATTTGATTTTCAACCCCTCAGGTACAATGCAAGACTTGCCTATGCCAAGACTGCAGCTGTGATGTCCATGGTGGGGTATATACTGGGGCTCGGGGACAGACATGGAGAAAATATCCTCTTTGATTCCACGTCCGGAGACTGCATGCATGTCGACTTCAACTGTTTGTTCAACAGGGTCTGTATTGTGATTTATTGTTCGGTGCACTTGTGACATCTGCTAAATTTTACCGCAGTAATTTCACAAAAAATCAACCCATAGTGATTAGACCCATGACGTGTAAAATGAGGCAGAATTAGCTAGAAGTCTTATATCAACATTAAATTTGCTGTAAGCTCTTCCTAAAATACTGTCAGATTTAGCACTTGGTACAGATAAATCAATGTATGCAATGGAAAGTCCTGTAAAAAGTAGAAAAGAGTTACTATTTTTGGTATCTACCTCCTTCAACTGTGGGGCACGAATATACAAGGGCAGATAATAGTGTTGTGAGTCCAGAAGTTACAGATTGGTAAGTTTGCATTCTGTATGGAGATTTTCTGTTATTGTTTCAGGGCGAGACATTTGAATGGCCAGAGAAGGTTCCTTTCCGACTCACACATAATCTGATACATGCCATGGTAAGTTATCTCATATAAAATAATACACTGAGCAAAAATAAAAGTACCCCTTTTTCTTTCCCTGATTATATAGACAGCAAAACAGGAAATAATAAATGATGTATATAGATTAATTAGATCGACCACCTCCAAAAGTCCAAACAAAATATTTTTTTGAAAAGTTTAGTACACAAGGGAGTTATCCCCCTTTTTCTTAAACCATGCATTTTTGGTCAAAACAAAAAATCTACAAACATTACCTCAATTTGTCCAAGACAATATTCTGTATACGTTGCTTTCGAAAAAAATCACAGAAAACAAGACCGATTGTGTAGGTAGCAGCTTTTGATTATCAAAAATATTCAAATTTCAAGCTATTGTATACGTTGCTTTCGAAAAAAAATCACAGAAAACAAAACCGATTGTGTAGGTAGCAGCTTTAGATTATCAAAAATATTCAAATTTCCTCCCTTTAAGCTTTCCACTAAGCATCCATAAAAGAGCTTTGCTTGGCAAAATTTGAAACTGTTTACAGGAATATTTTTTACAGTTATATTTAGTACTCAGTGAAGTGTGAAAACATCCAACATTGTTTAATTAAAGCACTGTTCAAGCTGTCCTACACCTATGGGTATACCAGCAAAAAAAAAGGGGCACTTTTTTTTTGTTGAGTATATATAAATGACTGATAATTATGTATTTGCATAGATATGAACAACTTAGTATTCTTGATCCCACTACAAAGTGAAGTTTTAATGGTAGTTATTGGAATGAATTTTGTCGATGTCGGTCGCACTTTTTTCTGTAGCATAAGTATCATTTTTAGCTCTAC
This sequence comes from Cyrtodaria siliqua, assembly GCA_037043455.1. NCBI lineage: Eukaryota > Metazoa > Mollusca > Bivalvia > Adapedonta > Hiatellidae > Cyrtodaria > Cyrtodaria siliqua. The sequence goes on from JAWPHD010002689.1 coordinate 58,114, forward strand.
TGACCGAAGGCCAGCAGAGCTTATGGGATGCCGAGTTGCCCGTCCTCCGTCGTCCGTCTGTCGTTAACTTTTGTCTCGTTAAGACGATAGAGCCTTCATTTTTCATCTGATCTTTACCAAACTTTACCAGATTGTTTATATGAATGAAAGCTCAGATAAGTTCAAAAAACAGCCAAATCTGACCAGTAACAGCTTAGTTATGACCCTTGATTTATTTAAAAATGCTATATTTTGCCTTGTTAAGACGATAGGGCAATCATTTTTATCCGATCTTTACCAAACTATACCAAATTGTTAATGTCAATGATAGCTCGTACAAACTCGAAAAACTGCCAGTTGGACCAGTAACAGCGGATTGTGGCCCTTGATTAGTTAAAAATGCTATATTTTGCCTTGCTTTTTCATACGATCTTTACCAAACTTTACCAGATTGTTAATGTCAATAAAGGCTCGCATAAGTTTGAAAACCAACCAGATCGGACCAGTAACAGTGGAGTTATGGCCCTTGATTTAGTTAAAAATGCTATATTTAAGACGATAGGGCCTTCATTTTTCATCCAATCTTTAAAAATGCTATATTTTGCCTTGCTTTTTCATACGATCTTTACCAAACTTTACCAGATTGTTAATGTCAATAAAGGCTCGCATAAGTTTGAAAACCAACCAGATCGGACCAGTAACAGTGGAGTTATGGCCCTTGATTTAGTTAAAAATGCTATATTTAAGACGATAGGGCCTTCATTTTTCATCCAATCTTTACCAAACTTTACCAGATTGTTAATGTCAATGAAAGCTCGGACCAGTTCAAAAACCAGCCAGATGGACCAGTAACAGTGGAGTTATGGCCCTTGATTTAGTTAAAAATGCTATATTTTGCCTCAAGACTATAGGGCCTTCATTTTTCATCCAATCTTTACCAAACTTTACCAGATTGTTAATGTCAATAAAAGCTCAAACAAGTTCGAAAACCAGCCAGATCGGACCATAAACAGCGGAGTTATGGCCTTTGATTTCATTAAATATGCTATATTTTGCCTTGTTAAGGCGATAGGCCTTCATTTTTCATCTGAATTTATCAAACTTTGCCAGATTTTTCTTTTTTTCTTTTATGAATTTTTTTTTTTTTTTTTTTTCTTTTTTTATTATTATCTCTACTGGCCAAGTTCGAAAATAAGCCAGATCGGACCAGTAACGACAGAGTTACGGCTCTTGATTTAGTTAAAAATGCTATATTTTGCCTCTTAAGACTATAGTCACTCGCTTCATTGATCTTATAAGAGCCATATTAGCCAGTAGAGTGTCCACAGGCCCTCTTGGGCCTTTTGTTATGTTTTGTTTCCTAAGTACACAGTTCAAGGTCTCTTCTTGAAACTTGCTGTACATGTGAACCTACCAGGGGCCTTGTGGTTCCTTCTTGAAACTTGCTATACATGTGAACCTACCAGTGGCCTTGTGGTTCCTTCTTGAAACTTGCTGTACATGTGAACCTACCAGTGGCCTTGAGGTTCCTTCTTGAAACTTGCTGCACATGTGAACCTCCCAGTGGTCTTGTGGTTCCTTCTTGAAACTTGCTGCACATGTGAACCTACCAGTGGCCTTGCGGTTCCTTCTTGAAACTTGCTGCACATGTGAACCTGCCAGTGGCCTTGTGGTTCCTTCTTGAAACTTGCTGCACCTGTGAACCTACCAGTGGCCTTGTGGTTTCTTCTTGAAACTTGCTGCATGTATGAACCTTCCAGTGGTCTTGTGGTGCCTTTTGAAATGGCATGGCCCAGTCGGTATCGCGGCAGATATGTAACCGGATGCCCCGGGTTCAATCCTCCGTGGTGCCACTGAGTTTCGTCGGTGTGTTCTTGGGAAAAACATGTTTCCTTAGCCTCGTCCGTCGGATGGGGACTTAAACCAGGCGGTCCCGTGTATCGGACTATCCTCATAGCATGTTAAAGAACCATATGAATCTATTCGATAATAAGAGTAGGGCACGGTTCCCGGATTCCTATGTATCCTTCCCCTCTCTATGGAGTGGCTCTAAATAACCTATACTGTGTTGATGAGCTGTTAAACAACATTCAATTCAATTCAATTGAGAAAAAAAATGCATTGCCATGGAAACAAGATATTAAGCCAAAATATTTGTTCGTGGAGCCTAACTAAAAAAATCACTATTAAATGAACCTTTATAAATATAGCGGCTTGATTTTGCCAATTGTTAAATATTTGTTTCCTTAGCATAGTTATGCCCCCACCAAATTGGTGGGGCTATACTACTTCGGATTTGTCCGTCCGTTTGTTCGTCTGTCAGTCGTTTTTGCTCATACTCTCAAAATCAAGCCGCTATAAACTCGAAACTTGGCAGGAATGTTTGTGTCATGGTGTAGTTGTGCATCTCCCCTTTTGGGTGATTGGCATAAGAAATGTGGTTGCTATGGTAACAGTCAGTAAAATTGCTTGTGTTCGTGATAACTCAAAAAAAGCTGGCTCTACACACTTGAAACTTGGCAGGAATGTTTGTGTCATGGTCATCTCTTGTTTTGCTAATATTCTCAGATTGCTTTCACAGGAAATAACTAGCCAACATCTAAATTATTCCAACATTTTATTCTTATGCACAGTGAATGGCATGTTATAGTCACTTATCAACATTAATGACTGTGATCAGGGCTTCTAAAATCGCCGGTTTCTCGGTTCCCAGACCGAAATCTGTTTCTCCGGACCGTTTTCCTTTTCAAAATCTCTGTATAAATCGGTCCCAGATATTTTATCTATCGGTCGTTAAAAAATCTTCAATTGCCCTTTACACTCCTTCTGATATCCTAAAATATGCCTTGGGGCAATATTCTTTGATCCATAACACGATTTTTGTCACTCGCTGTGCGAAAGTAGGTCAATTTGGTCAATTTGGACTAAACCATTACCGATAGTAGGGAGTTTTCCGGAAGAGTCTATAGCGAGGTAGCATATGCCTTTGATGTGTGATCAATGAAAGTATATCACGCGTTCTGTTCACGGAAGCGAGTGTTACCGTCTGTAATTTCTTTGATATACCGTTAGTCGTAAGGTGTTAGCCTGTTTGCTTGTGTCGTTTTTTTTTTTTAAGTGGCCAAAGCTGGGACTGAAGTTTGTTTGCGTCATCAAAAAAAAATAAAATACAGAGATGTGTTAATTGTTTGTTTGATTTTTTTTTTACAATAACTTTAAGTATAATATTAAAGACATTAATTAAGGCAAGTGATCAAACCTGATGCCGTTTTTAGCTTGACTGATCAGAGATCAGCAGAGCTTATGCCGTGGTGCGGCTTCCGTCGTCCGTCTGTCCGTCCGTAAACTTTTTTTGTAGTGACTACTCCTCTGAAACTACTGAATGGATTTTCATGAAACTTTACAGAAATGTTGCCAATGAAGTCTAGTTGATCCTAGCAAAAATTCATGTTGATGTGAAATCCAAGATGGCTACCAAATCTAAAAATAGGTTTTTAGCTAGACTATTCGAAGAATAAGAGAGCTTATGTAATCACCCCGGCGTCGGTGTTGGCGTCCCACATCAAGGTTTGAGTGTAAGCTGTGTTTACAAGTCTATATCTCTTACATTTCTTATCCTACCACAACCAAATTTGTTCATGGGCTTCCTTGTAGCATTATCTTAAGGGCTGCATAAGCAATTTTTGTTCCTGTAACCCATGGGCTCACATGGAACCCAAATTATGATAGCCCATAAAATGTGCCCCATTTCACATCAAATTTTGCGTGTAAGCTGTGTTTACAAGTCTATATCTCTTACAATTCTTACCCTGGCACAATTTGTCCATTAGCTTCCTTATAGCATTATCGTAAGGGCTGCTTAAGTAATTTTGGTTCCTGTAACCCCTGGGCTCCCATGGAACCCAAATTCTGATAGCCCTTAAAATATGTCTGTTTCACATCAAATTTTGCGTGTAAGCTGTGTTTACAGGTTTATATCTCTTACATTTTTTGTCCTAGCTGAACTAAATTTTGGAATTGGTTTCCTTATAGTATGTTGTAAAGGGTTGGATAAGTAATTTTGTCTTCTGCAAATTCTGGGCTCCCATGGAACCCAAATTGTGATGGCCCATAAAATGTGCAATAAAGGCAGATCTAGGTTTGCATGTAAACATGTATATATCTATAATTTTGGTTTGGGATTTGTTATAGCGTTATGCATCTTATTACTTCGCCCATATTGGGGCATGGGCTCCCTCCTCTCACCCCCACCCCCACCTCTGCCCCCACTCCCTTCCACACCTTTCCCCCTCCCCACCCCTCTCACCCCATCACCCCCCCACCCCGCCACACACTTGGAACTTTTTTTTTATTATTTTTTTTACATATTTCTGTGTGGCTTTTGTCATTTCTTACACATATATGTTGCAACCTCCCTCCCTCCCCCCACCCCTCTCACCCCCCACCCCGCCCCATACTTGGAACTTTTTTTTTCTTCTTTTTTTTCCATATTTGTTTGTTGTTTTAGTCAATTTTTACACACATATGTTGCCCCCTCCGCCCCCAGCCCCCTGCCCTCCCCCCCAACCCACTCCCGCTCCCCCCACCCAACCCCCACTTGAAAATCTAATTTTTTTAAAAACATTTTTTACTTATGTCTGTGTTGTTTTAGTCCTTTCTTACACATATATGTTGCAACCATCCCCGTCCCCCCCCCCCCCCCCCCCCACGACGCCTCTCACCCCCTCCCAACCCCCCAGCCCCCCCACCCCTCCACACTTGAAACTTTTTTTTTTTTTTACATATTTCTTTGTTGTTTTAGTCAATTCTTACACATATATGTTGCCCCCTCCCCCAGCCCCCAACCCACTCCCGCCTCTCCCCCCGCTCTCCCCCACACCCCACCCCCACTTGAAACATTTTTTTTTCCATATTTCTGTGTTGCTTTTGTCAATTCTTACACATATATGTTGCAACCATCCCCGTCCCCCCCCACGCCTCTCACCCCCCCCCCCCCCCCCCCCCCCCCCCCCCCAACCCCTCCACACTTGAAACTCTTTTTTTTTACATATTTCTTTGTTGTTTAAGTCAATTCTTACACATATATGTTGCCCCCTCCCCCCGCCCCCAACCCACTCCCGCCTCTCCCCCCCGCTCTCCCCCACACCCCACCCCCACTTGAAACTTTTTTTTTTGACATATTTCTTTGTTGTTTAAGTCAATTCTTACACATATATGTTGCCCCCTCCCCCCGCCCCCAACCCACTCCCGCCTCTCCCCCCCGCTCTCCCCCACCCCCCACCCCCACTTGATTTTTTTTTTTTACATATTTCTGTGTTGCTTTTGTCAATTCTTACACATATATGTTACCCCCCCCCCCCCCCCTAACCCCCCCTCTCCCCCCCCCCCACCCCACCACACTAGAATTTTTTTTTTTTTTTTTTACATATTTCTTTGTTTTAGTCAATTCTTACACATGTTGCCCTCCCCACCCCACGCCTATACCCCATCCCCACTCAAACTCGATTTTTTTTTTTTTTCCATATTTTTGTGTTGTTTTGGTGAATAATTAGATAGCTTCTTACACATATATGTTGCCCTCACCACCCCCACTCCCCCCACCATCCACCCCCGCCTCTCTCCCACCCCCATCCCGCGCCCCACTCAAAACTCGATTTTTTTAATTTTTTTTACATATTTCTGTGTAGTTTCGGTCAATTTTTACACATAGTTATGTTGTGCTCCCAACCCCACCCCACATTGTTGTAGCCTTGTTTTCTGATGGTATATACTAGCTATCAATTTATTATTCTCCGAAAAATCGAATAGTCGAGCTGCGCTGTTCTCCGACAGCTCTTGTTAAAAAACAAGTTTGTAGCGACTACTTCTTGAAAACTATAAGTGATATTGATATGGGACTTTTTCTAAAATGATGAGCATGACATGATGGTTATCCGAGTCGAACAGTATTTTGATTCGACGTTAAACATGGCTCCCAGTGGCCGTCTTTGTTTACATAGAGTTATATAATGAAAACTTGTAGCGACTACTCCTCTGAAACTACTGGACGGATTTTCATGAAACTTCACAGCAATGTTGCTCTTGATGGCTAATTGATACTAGCAAATTTCAGGTCAGCCGGAAATTCAAGATAGCCACCACGGCTAAAAATAGATTTTCAAAATACAAGTTTGTAGCGACTACTTCTTGAAAACTATAAGTGATATTGATATGTGACTTTTTCTAAAATTATCAGCATGACATGATGTTGATCCTTGTCAAAAACCATTTGATTCGATGTTAAACATGGCTGCCATCGGCCATCTTTGTTTACATAGAGTTATATAATGAAAACTTGTAGCGAGTACTCCTCTGAAACTACTGGACGGATTTTCATGAAACTTCACAGGAATGTTACTCTTGATGTCTAATTGATCCTAGCAAAATTTCAGGTCGACCTGAAATTCAAGATGGCCGCCATGGCTAAAAAAAAATCAAATTACAAGTTGTAGCGACTACTTCTTGAAAACTATAAGTGATATTGATATGGGACTTTTTCTGAAATGGTCAGCATGACATGATGTTGGTCCTTGTCAAAAATCGTTTTGATTCGACGTTAAACATGGCTGCCAGCGGCCATCTTTGTTTACATAGAGTTATATAGTAAAAACTTGTAGCGACTACTCCTCTGAAACTACTTGGCGGATTTTCATGAAACTTTGCAGGAATGTTGCTCTTAATGTCTCATTGAACTTAGCAAAATTTCAGATCGGCCAGAAATTCAAGATTGCCGCCACAGCTAAAAATAGAGTTTTAAAATACAAGTTTGTAGCAACTACTTCTTGAAAACTATAAGTGATATTGATATGTGACTTTTTCTCGACTGATCAGAGATCAGCAGAGCTTATGCCCTGGTCCGGCGTCCGTCTGTCTGTCCGTCTGTCTGTCCGTCTGTCCGAAAACTTTTATTTGTAGCGACTACTCCTCTGAAACTACTGGATGGATATTCATGAAACTTTACAGAAATGTTGCCCATAAAGTCTAGTTGATCCTAGCAAAAATTCATGTTGATGTGAAATCCAAGATGGCCGCCAAAGCTAAAAATAGAGTTTTAAAATACAAGTTTGTAGCGACTACTCCTCTGAAACTACTTGACGGATTTTCATGAAACTTAACAGGAATGTTGCTCTTGATGTCTATTTGATCAGAGCAAAATTTCAGGTCGGCGGGAAATTCAAGATGGCCCCCACGCCTAAAAATAGATTTTTAAAAAAAAAGTTTGTAGCGACTACTTCTTGAAAACTATAAGAGATATTGATATGGGACTTTTTCTAAAATGATCAGAATGACATGATGGTTATCCGAGACAAACATTATTTTGATTCGACGTTAAACATGGCTGCCAGTGGCCATCTTTGTTTACATAGAGTTACATAATGAAAACTTGTAGCGACTTCTCCTCTGAAACTAATTGACGGATTTTCATGAAACTTCACAGGAATGTTGCTCTTGATGTCTAATTGATCCTAGCAAATTTCAGGTCGGCCGAAATTCAAGATGGCCGCCATGGCTAAAAATATATTTTTATAAATAAGTTTGTAGCGACTACTTCTTGAAAACTATAAGAGATATTGATATGTGACTTTTTCTAAAATGATCAGCATGACATGATGGTTATCCGAGTTGAACGTTATTTTGATTCAATGTTAAACATGGCTGTCAGCGGCCATCTTTGTTTACATAGAGTTATATAATGAAAACTTGTAGCGACTATTCCTCTGAAACTACTTGACGGATTTTCATGAAACTTCACAGCAATGTTGCTCTTGATGGCTAATTGATACTAGCAAAATTTCAGGTCAGCCGGAAATTCAAGATAGCCACCACGGCTAAAAATAGATTTTCAAAAAACAAGTTTGTAGCGACTATTTCCTGAAATCAAAATCAATCAGTAGAGCTTCAAGGTCATTGACCTCTTGTTAAAAAATAAGTTTGTAGCGACTACTTCTTGAAAACTATAAGTGATATTGATATGGGACTTTTTCTAAAATGATCAGCATGACATGATGGTTATCCGAGTCGAACATTATTTTGATTCGACGTTAAACATGGCTGCCAGTGGCCATCTTTGTTTACATAGAGTTATATAATGAAAACTTGTAGCGACTACTTCTCTGAAACTACTGGACAGATTTTCATGAAACTTCACAGGAATGGTGCTCTTGATGTCTTATTGATCCTAGCAAAATTTCAGGTCGGCCGGAAATTCAAAACGGCCGCCACGGCTAAAAATGAATTTTCAAAAAACAAGTTTGTAGTCAATACTTCCTGAAATCAAAATCAATCAGTAGAGCTTCAAGGTCATTGACCTCTTGTTTTTTTAAGTCGGACCGAAATTGTTTGCGTTAGTCGTAACATTTGGTATTAATTGATGAAAAACGATATTACTCAAATTTATGTAAAATCATATATAATTACGAACATTACTGCTGTTCGTTAGTCATAGTTATTAGATATGACAATGTTCAAAAAGTCGGATGGGCACCGACTAGGTCAAAAAACCAGACTGGCAACCCGGTAGAAATAGATAACCGGGCTGGCAACCCGGTAGAGTTGGACAACCGGGCTGGAAACCCGGTAGAGATAGTGTGTGATATAGTTGAGGAGGACCGGACTGGCAACCCGGTAGAAATAGATAACCGGGCTGGCAACCCGGTAGAGACCGGGCTGGCAACCCGGTAGAGTTGGACAACCGGGCTGGAAACCCGGTAGAGATAGGGTGTGATATAGTTGAGGAGGATCGGACTGGCAACCCGATTGAGTCTGTGAGAGCGCAGACTGAGGGCTCTGATGAATTGAATTGAATTGGGGTTTTAAGGCGCACCAACACATGAAAAGGTTATATGGCGCCTAAAAGGCATGAACATGCCAGGCTCATCTTCCATGTACATCGAGATAAAATATGGAAAATGGGCCTAGAACCTTCTCACCCTGAACTGCAGAGTTGCTGCAAATTCTATCGTAGAAACTCCATTTACGCTGGAGCCACGTTATTGTTTTTCTGCCACTGCTCTTTGATGTGAGCGAGATAGAACCTGAAACAATGCAGGGATTATGATGAAGACCTTTAATGAACATGAACAAAAAATGATAAAATGAACATGAATTTGGGGGGATTCTACCCCTCTGCCTACCCCTCCAAAGGGATCTGCAGTGGCGTATTCTTTGCCCCGTGACCAAACGGGGCCCCCGGCAACCACACGGGGCACGGCTCAGATTAGCTTACTGAGACGCTTTCATGCTGATGTTTAAACACACACACAGCAGTAAATCAGTCAGTTATTTCAACTCCCAATACTAAGAAAGTAAACGTAGGCGAGAGCTCTCAGATACAAATCCACAAATACAAAGAGCTGTGCGAGCTTCAGATCTGTAATGATACAAACTTGACAAGAAAGTTGTATCAGGATAAAAATGCTTGTACTGAGTTCATTGAAATAATTTCTTGTCTTTTCGACGACAGTTTGCTGGAAATTCTCAGAGAAAGTCCTGCCATAGGAATTATGATCGATGAATCCACAGATCGAAGCAATGAAAAGCACTTGATAGTGTATGTGAACTATTTGAATGATGGCATACTGCACACAAATTACATGTCACTAATAAAACTTGTGTCTGCAGATGCAAACGCTGTCTATAGCTCACTGGTTGGGTATTTGAAAGCTTGCAAAATAGACTTATCCCAGCTATTTGGCTTCAGTTCTGATGGTGCTGCAGTGATGATGGGCAAAGACAATGGAGTAGCCGCAAAGCTAAAATCTGACAATCCGTACATGTTAGATATACATTGTATAGCGCATCAACTTGCACTATCCAGTCTCGATGCCGCTAAACAGGTCAGAGAGGTAAAATACTATGAGAGTATGCTGCATACATTGCATTCGTTTTTTAGTAGATCAAGTAAAAGACTTGAGCACTTGCGTATATGGCAAGAAATATTAGACGATCCAAAAGTCAAGCCATTGGCTGTTCACCAAATTCGATGGTTGTCTTTTTCAAACTGCGTTACAAATGTACGCAGAAGTTTGCCATCACTCCTAAAATCCCTGGAGAGTGACAGCGAAGATGACATCATCGCATCGTCTTTATTTCAAGCTATGTCAACTTACAAGTTTTTGTACTTGACACACTTTTTCTGCGATATAATGGGAGACATTGCTGTTGTCTCGCGGATATTTCGCGTGAAATAGACTTTGCCACAATAAAGACAACTGTCTCTGCTGTTTGCGATTCAATTGAACAGCAATATTTGGTCGAAGACGCACAGTATGGGAGCTACTTGCGTACATTTCTGGACCAGTATGAACACGAAGATTCATACCATGGCACTGAGATAAAGCGTTCACACAGAGACACGAGGCTGTCCGTTGCCGTGTTGGAGTTCGCAACCATACTAAGAGACAGACTGTTGGCAAGATTCCCAAAGCTTGAGTTATGGGATGCGATGTCAATATTTAGCCCAAGCACGTTTCCTCAGTCTGCCAAAGAAAAAGCAAGCTTCGGTAATGCTAAGTAGGCACGACTGGCTGATCATTGTGGTGAGAGAAAGGGAGGTATGAATCCAATATTAATGCAGAGGACGCCAAAAGAGAATGGCCTATGTTCAAAAACTATATGTTCTCTGCATTAAAAGAAACAGAGGATAACGACTCTCCCGAGTCATGCGCTTCCATCACCAAGAGATTAGTTGCGTCAAGCGCTGCTATTCAATTCCCTAACATGACCAAGCTTATAGCAATATGTAGAGTCTTGCCATCTAGCTCTGTTGAGTGTGAACGGGGTTTCTCGACACAAAACATCATTAAAACACGGCTTCGGTGTAGTCTCAGCATTGAAACGCTAGATCAACATATGCGTTTGTCATTGAATGGTCCGAACATCCATGACTTCGACCCAATGCCTGTGTTTCGCAAATGGCGAGGGAGAAAGGAAAGGCATATATACTCCCGAACAGACAGTCAAATAAACTGATTGGGAACTGATTTCTTTTAAATTTAATTATACTCGGAAACAATTTTTTTTAATAAAATGAAAAATTTCTACTGACATCAGTAATTTCGGCTACAGATTAAATTTATAATTTTTATCTAATTTTCTCTACAATACAATAAAATAAAAATTTACTAAAATTTAAGTAATCATGTCATACCTATATTTATTGAATATTATTATTAAATAAAGAGTTTTAGGAAGATAAAGAGAAGATACCTTTTTAGATGTTTGGTTTGTTTTGACGAGTGAAATTATGTAAAACATGACTTCAAGATTGCCATGTGTCCCTTTAATTTATGTTTTTAAATTGTTTAAACCGAAAACATCTTTTGGAGAGTTTCCCAATTGATTTAGCATCATGGAAGAGTGAATAATGTGGAGTAAAGCAATTTCAAAGAAACTGTGGAATGAGATTAGTGATCCGATACATTAAAGGAATTGACTGGCCAAATATCGGCAAAATTAAACTACAAAAACATTTGTCAAACGTCATCCATGTGTTCAGGCCATATAATAATGTATATGTTTATTCACGGTTTTGTAATACACATGCTTGAATATGCGTAAGTTGAATTATGAGTTGGTAACTCTTTAATTCAACGCTCCAGTTAACGCAGTTATATTTCTATGTCGAGCTTGGATTCTCAAGTCCTGTTTTGTGCCATGGGCCAGCAGAGCTTATGGGATGGCGAGTTGTCCGTCCGTCCGTCGTTAACTTTTGTCTCGTTAAGACGATAGAGCCTTCATTTTTTATCTGATCTTTACCAAACTTTACCAGATTGTTTATATGAATGAAAGCTCAGATAAGTTCAAAAAACAGCCAAATCAGAAAAAATGCGAGACTATAGGTGCCGCTAATGTTGGCGGGCTCGACGGCGTCAACATATTGTATTATAACTTTTTTGTCCTTGGGAGTAGAATGTTCAAATTTCACATATAACCTCCTGGTCATTGCCCGTCTTAATGCCAATACTTCCAGCCCTGCAACTGACCGTGGGTCAGAGTCAAGGTCACTTAAATACATATACCGTCACCAAATTTTGACATAAATATTGACGGTACATGTATTTTACTGACTTTGACTCCGACCCACGGTCAGTTGCAGGGCTGGAAGTTATTGGCATTAAGACGGGCAATGACCAGGAAGTTATATATGAAATTTGAACATTCTACTCCCAAGGACAAGAAAGTTATAATACAATATGTCAGCGTTAAAATTTTGGTTAACAATTCGGTTAACATTTCGGTTAAAGTTCTTATAATTTATTTCTCCTTTGGAGTAGAGTGTTCAAATTTCATATATAACTTCACTGGTTATAGTTGTTCTTATTCTAGTAACTATCAGTCTCCAACTGACCCTGTGTCAAGGTCAGTTTCCTCTTAAATGCATCTACCGTCTCCAAAAAAAAATGTGTTAAAGTGCGTTAAATTATTATAACTTTGTTGTTCTTTGGAGTAGTGTTCAAATTTCATATATAACCTCACTGGTCATTGTTCTTCTTATTTCAGCGACTTCCAGCCCTCCAACTGACCCTTGGTCAAGGTCAGGGTCACTTTAATAAATGTATATTCTCCAAATTTCACATTGTTTTCGCAGCACTGCAGCAATGTACAGTGTTCAAAATCTCATATAAACTCACTGGACATTGTTCTTGTCCAGCCATAAACTCATTGTTCTTGTCCAGCCATCATCTGTATAGCTTTCTTCTATTTTAAATGCATACACATTCCAATTTTCATGTGTGTTTTATAAGGTTTGACAGGAACTTAATTGCATTATCTTTTTTATGTAGCTACTGCAACAAGCTGGGTAATTTGATACTCCAAAAAGTTTATCAAAAGTGTCTATCTTTGGAAGGTTAACTTTTTACTTTAATTCCAATCAGTGTAACATATATAAGGTTGTAAATATTCTGGATAAAAATATGTTTAAACAAATAACAAATCTTTTTCTTATCAACTCATATATTAAATTCAAAAAATATATTACAAATTCCCTTAAATACTGTCTTGATAGCATTTGCCATGGTTATTAGACTGTTAAATATAATTGCCATTCTAACAGACTGCCAGATAATGAACTTCGATAAAAGCAACAGTTATTGCTACTATTTATGGAAGTTTAAGAATTAATGAATGAATGAATGAATGGTGTTTTACGGCACGTCGACACATAAATAGGTCATATTGTGCGCAAAAATTGATGAAAAATGAAGATTAAGAATTAAGAACAATTGAGTAAAAATGCGTCTTTAATAGCAGTATAGAACAGTATTACATTAATTATATGTATTGACATTTTCCCTGATAAGTGATAATTGAAGCCATTACAGTATACAGCCACCAATCACTGCTGCTTAATTTATTGTTTGCAGCTGGGTAATTTGATACTCCAGTAATTATAAATTCTCTTTATGGTACACATGACAATCTGAACGTTTTAAAATCACAAGGTCACATTAGTTTTTCTGCATAACTTGTATTTGTTCACTCATTAATATTAATTACACTAAAATAAATATGAAGTAAATTATTTTACATATAATTAACTGTTGATAATTATAAATGCACCAATAATGTATGTTCAACTTATGGTAAAATCAGTGAGAAACATTGAAAACTTAATTTATTTATATGCAAGTAACTATGTTTAAGAATATGATACTGGATATATAAATCGAAACAATAATTGCAATGCTTCATAAACACTTCAAGATTGCCATATGTCCCTTTAAGATAATGAAATGAATGAATGTATACAATTTGCCATTACCATTGTAACATACTGCCATGCTAAAACCAGCAACAGAATTACATTAATTTTAATACGAGTTGACATTTCTTGATAAAACATGATAACTGCATATTAATTAACATTTCAGTTCCTAAAACAATACAAATTGGCAAATTACTTAAATTTTACATCAAGTCCAATGTGTAGTTTCTGCAGATAGCTATCAGGTATTAAAGGGAACTCGAGTACATCAGGCTTTGGGGCCTAATTTAAAACATAATATAGTATAAAATTATCAATTTAAGGGTGAAGTAGTTCATAAATATAGATGGAACATTAACAGTTTCCTATAATACACTGTAACAAAAATTATAATTTAAAACAATCTTTAAGTCCACAGAGTACCAGCATGCACTTTGCATAATGTTCATTATAGACTTTGACGAATCATTTACCGTAATGATGTCACATTCAGTTTTAAATGTTTCACTCCTGGTAATAATGCAGGACCTTTATAAATGATGAACTTTTGTGTTGTTTTAATCCAGGAATAGGGGCGTCCGCGGCCGAGTGGTTAAGGTCTCTGACTTGAAATCACTTGCCCCTCACTGCTGTAGGTTCGATCCCTCGGGCATAGGAATCTTTATCTGAGGAAGCTATCCAGTTGGCTTGCGGAATGTGGTGGTTCTACCCAGCTGCCCGCCCGTGCACGAAAATTGCCCGGAGGGGCACCTGGGGTCTTCCTCCACCAATGGAAGCTGGAAAGTCGCCATATGACCTTAGCTGTTGGTGCGACTATAAAATCCAATTCAATCAATAATCCAGGAATTGTATTGCATGCATAACTATTAACTACCATACACATGTACACTGTTTTTGGGTAGGATTGCAAATTTGACCCGAAAACCACACGGGGACATATCTTATAGGAGACAGATAAAGTTCAATAAACTACCATACACGTATAGTCTGTTTTTTTGGGGCAGGATTGCAAAATCAAAATCCTGTGTATAGAATGGTAATGCTTGTCCATCCAATAATATTTGCATTTAGCTTCTTTATTGAAAACTATGAATGCTACCAGTCTTGCTTGACTGTTAACAATTGCTATAAACCCTCCATTTTGTCAAGATGAAGGTCGCTTGAAACATGTATGATGGACATGTTTCTTTAGGCGAGACATCATGTTGCGCGCAACTCTTGTTCATCTGATCTTTAACAAACTTTACCACATTGTTAAGTTCGAAAACCAGCCAGATCGTACCAGTAACAGCGGAGTTCTGGTCCTTGATTTAGTTAAATATGCTATATTGCTATATTTTTGCCTCGTTAA
This sequence comes from Cyrtodaria siliqua, assembly GCA_037043455.1. Taxonomy (NCBI): domain Eukaryota; kingdom Metazoa; phylum Mollusca; class Bivalvia; order Adapedonta; family Hiatellidae; genus Cyrtodaria; species Cyrtodaria siliqua. The sequence continues at coordinate 73,191 of JAWPHD010002689.1, forward strand.
GACGATAGCCTTCATTTTTCATCCTATCTTGACCAAACTTTAAAAGATTGTTAATATCAATGAAAGCTCGGACAAACCAGCCATATCGGACCAGTAACAGCAGAGTTATGGCCCTTGAATTAGTTAAAAATGCTATATTTTGCCTCGTTATGATGATAGGGGCTTCATTGTTCATCCGATCTTTACCAAACTTTATCAGATTGTTAATGTCAATGAAAGCTCAGACAAGTTCGAAAACCAGCCATTTCGGACCAGTAACAGTGGAGATATGGCCCTTGATTTAGTTTAAAATGCTATATTTTGCCTCGTTAAGACGATAGGGCCTTCATTTTTCATCCGATCTTTACCAAACTATCAGATTGTTAATGTCAATAAAAGCTCGGGACAAATTTGAACACCAGCCAGATCGGACCAGTAACAGCGGAGTTATGGCCCTTGATTTCGTTAAAAATGCTATAATTTGCCTCGCTAATACGATAGGGCCTTCATTTTGCATCTAATCTTTGCCAAACTTTACCAGATGTTATCACTGTTTTTTTTATATTATTATTTCTTTGTAATTTTTTTGTAATTTTTAGCTCTACTGGCAATGGGCCAGCAGAGCTTATGGGATGGCGAGTCGTCCGTCCGTCCGTCCGTCGTTAACTTTTGTCTTGTGAACACTCTAGGTCCCTCATTTTTCATCCGATCTTTACCAAACTTAAAAGATTGTTAATATCAATGAAAGCTCGGACAAGTTCGAAAACCAGCCAGATCGGAATAATTTCACCAAAGTTATGGCCCTTGTTTTTCTGAAAAAATGCCATTTTCTGCCTTGTGAACACTAGCACTTTCATTTATTATTTGATCTTTACCAATCTTGCACAGATTGTTAATATCAAAATCGGATCAGTAAAACCGGAGTTATGGCCCTTGTTTTTTTCCCGAAAAATGCTATTTTCTGCCTTGTGAACACTCTAGGGTCTTCAATATTAATTGGATCTTTACTTAACTTTGCCAGTGTCTTTTTATCAATGAAAGCTTGAAAAAGTTCGAAAAACTGGCAAGATTGAAATAATATCATCGGAGTTATGGCCCTTGTTTTGCTGAAAAATGCCATATTAAGCATTGTGAACACTCTAGCACCTTCATTTATTATTTGATCTTTACCAAACTTGCACAGATTGTTAATATCAATAAAAGGTCGTACAAGTTCGGAAACCAGCTAGATCCGACCATTAACAGCGGAGTTATTGCCCTTGATTTAGTTAAAAATGCTATATTTTGCCTCGTTAAGACGATAGGGGCTTCATTGTTTATCTGATCTTTACCAAACTTTATCAGATTGTTAATATCAATGAAAGCTCGGACAAGTTCGAAAACCATTCATATCGGACCAGTAACAGCGGAGTTATGACCCTTGATTTAGTTCAAAATGCTATATTTTGCCTCGTTATGACTTTTTTTTTTCATCCAATCTTTACCAAACTTTATCAGATTGTTAATGTCAATAAAAGTTTGGTCAAGTTCGAAAACCAGACAGATCAGACCAGTAACAGCGGAGTTGTGGCCCTTGATTTTGTTAAAAATGCTATAATTTGCCTCGTCTTACGATAGGGCCTTCATTTTGCATCTGATCTTGCCAAACATTACCAGATTTTATGACTTTCTTTTTGATATTTTTATTTATTTATTTTGTTTTTGTTTTTAAATTATTATTATTTTTATTTTATTTTTTAATTAATTTTTGTGATTTTTTTTGATTTTTTTTTTTAGCTCTATGTTGGACCAGTCGGACCAGTAACAGAGAAGTTATGGCTCTTGATTTAGTTAGAAATGCTACATTTTGCCTTGTTAATACGGTAGGGCCTTCATTTTTCATCTGATCTTTACCAAACTTTACCTGATTGTTTAGTTATGGCCCTTGATTTAGTTGATAAGCTGTATTTTGCCCAAAACTTTCAAAAAAACGTAAAAGTCAGTCTCTCGCTTCATTGATGCTATAAGAGCCATGTTAGCCAGTGCTCTCGTCCACAGGCCCTCTTGGGCCTCTTGTTTATTTATTTTTTTAGCTCTATTGCCCAAGTTTGAAAACTAGCCAGATCGGACCAGTAACTGAGAAGTTATGGCTCTTGATTTAGTTAAAAATGCTATATTTTGCCTCGTAAATATGGTAGGGCCTTCATATTTCATTTGATCTTTACCAGATTCTTTAGTTATGGCCCTTGATTTAGTTAAAAATGCTGTATTTTGCCCAAAACTTTAAAAAAAACGTAAATTGCAGTCACGCACTTCATTGATGTTATAAGAGCCATGTTAGCCAGTAGAGCGTCCACAGGCCCTCTTGGGCCTCTTGTTTGTTCATGCTTATTAAAGGTCTTCATCATGACCCCTGCATTGTTTCAGGTGCCATCTCGCTCAAATCACTAGAGCAGTGGCAGAAAAACAATAAACGTGGCTCCAGCGTAAATGGAGTCTACAATAGAGTTTGCAGCAACTCGGCAGTTCTGCAGGTGAGAAGGTTCTAGGCCCATTCTCCATATTTTATCTTGATGTACATGGAGGATGAGCCTGGCATGTTCATTCCTGTTAGGCGTCATATAACCTTTCATGTGTTGGTGCGCCTTAAAACCCCAATTCAGTTCAATTCAATTGGATTCTCAAAGAGCTTGGATTCTTAAATCATGTCAGTTATGTATACCTTGCCATCAGTAGGTTAAGAAATGGTGTACATATGTAGTATAATGTTCCTGTTGATGACTTGTACATTTATTTGCAATAACTTTGTTATTTTCCTTTTTTCAGGGTCCCCTGAAACTGGAGGGTATATTCCGGATAGCCTGTGAGGTGACATTGAGAGTTATGAGAAAGGAGATAGATGCCTTAATGAGGTAAACTATGAAAGGGACATGTGATACTGGATGTTTTTAAAACTCACCGCTTACCGTTAGTTTTATTACAGAGTTTGTATATTTTCAAATCATTAGTAAAAATTATTTGAATATTTAAAAGCAGATTGTTTTTTGCATAATATTACTTGATTATATTGCACCAATAATATATTTAAAAACCTATGGTATAATAATGGACTTGGTTTAAAGTCAAAATATTACTGGATAAACAAAAAAGGTGCTAATTTCAAGGCTTGGTAAACAAAGATTGCCTTGTGTCCCTTTAAAGGGACCAGCGTCTTTTAGTTCCATCGGTGTGTTCTTGGGGAAGGCACTTTCCCATAGCCTCGACTGTCAGATGGAGATATAAACCGGACAGTCCCGTGAATCAGTTTTACCTTAGAGCATGTTAAAAAACCCATAAATAAAGCCCTCAAGAATAGAATTAAGAAATCATACGCCTGTCTTGAATGCATTTTTGTAGGTAATAATAAAAAAAATGCATTTGAAAAACATTGGAAGGAATATGCAAATGTTATTAAATAAATGTTCAAGGAGAAATCGGCATAAGTAAAAATTACAGTTGTCAATTAAGGCACCTGGCAGCTAAAGTACAATGTAATGAAGAAAATATACAGGTACCCTCACACAGAGATTAGTGAACATGGTCCTAGGTGGAGAGAATACGTTGTTTTGTTTTTTTGTTTTTTTCCGTAGGTTTTTTTTTTTCCGTAGGTTTTTCTTCTTCAGTTACTTTAAGGACAACAGTTACAATGACTTGATATTGATATAAAACATTACTACATGCAGTAGGTTTACATTGATCCATATTGATAAAAATTATGCTCTGTCTTATATTACATTGATATACTACATGTTTACTTGTAAGGTGAGGCAAGGGATGGCCCTCCCCGACCCTTGTCCCACCTAAGACGGGGAGATTAAATGGGTCACCTTAAGGTGGCTGAAAAAAAAAAAAAAAAAAAAAATTATTTGTTAGTAAAAGTGGGGCAGGTTCCCGTATTCTAATATATCATTTCCCTCTCAGGAGCAGCTGTAAATAACCTATACTGTGAGGATGAACCATGTAAATAACCTATACTGTGAGGATGAACCATGTAAATAACCTATACTGTGAGGATGAACATGTAAATAACCTATACTGTGAGGATGAACCATGTAAATAACCTATACTGTGAGGATGAACCATGTAAATAACCTATACTGTGAGGATGAACCATGTAAATAACCTATACTGTGAGGATGAACCATGTAAATAACCTATACTGTGAGGATGAACCATCAAATTTGATATCAGCTATGAATATAATATAGATGAACTTCCTTTATGATCACTTTTGCTCAGTCATTCAGAGTTTTGTAATAAATACTTCAGTGTGCTGAAACCCTTCGTGTATGATCCGCTGGTGGAGTGGAGTAAACCGTCACGCGTGCAGAGACAAAACCCCACTGATTCGGGGGAGATTACCAACGAGCAGGTGAGAATAAACAAATTGCCAGAAATATGTTTCACTGTTTTCTTTAAAGGGAGTACATCAGGCTTTTCAAAGGGGTCTAGGGGTCCGACTTAAAACTGACAAATAATGGTATTTTTTATTTTAAAGCGCCTAAACATAATGAATGATCCTAAAAATGACCCCTTAGTTACAAGGAAATTCATTCTGTACAGCAATATGTACTATCCTAGGTTACGCACCAGGGTTAATTTCAGCATTTTATGAAGTTTAAACCTTAACAGTATGGTTCCAACATCATATTTTGATGGATATAAGTGTTTTATCATAAATTGGAACATTTTTATAATTTAAGATATTTCTAGAAAAATCATGATGTTCTCCCTAGGGTGATACAGTTTCTCTTTAAAGTAACTATCCTTTCAACAACAGCCAAATTTTACAACATATGTACACCATTTCTAAACCTACTGAAAAAGAGGTATACATATAACTTACATATTTTGCGAATCCAAACTCTATATGCACAATATAAATAGGTTTAATCGGCCAGGACAAATCTCAAAGTTGTAGTATCCAATTAAGTTAGAGCATCAAATTAATTTATCATAATTCATTCTACTCATACTCAATCAGGAATATTTTAAGAACCTGTGAAAAAAACTACTTTTGATTGGCACATATACATAATTATATGACCTGAACTGAACGCCTGGATAGAGTTTTAATAAACGGTTTTGAAGTGTTATTTTAAATAACGGATTAGTTTAAAATTATACATAAAGCAAAACTAAATATCATTACATGCAGTAAGAAAAACAGCTCAATAACTTTTGTTTTCCTTGACGGATTTTGAGGAAACTTCAGCAGTACAGCTCATGGAAAGGAAGCTTGGAATTGTTATTTTGGTCAAGGTCACTATTACAATAAATAGAAAATTGGTTTCCGTTCAAAATATTTCCCTTGTGTGATTTTAATAAGACTTCACCGCAAGGTGCGACTCATTGAAAGGAAGCTTTGGATTGTTATTCAGGTCATTAAGTCAAAGGTCAAGGTCACTGTTTCTATAAATAGAAAATTGGTTAACATTTGAGAACTTTACTTTCCCTTTATGGACTTTGTTGATGAAATTGTGTAGATATATTAAAAAATAGATACATTAAAAAATGAAGGATTTATCAGGGTGTTAAACTCAACGTGACTTTTTGATCAGTTTCATACTTTATTTGAACATTATTCATTAAATAATAAGAAAGTTGTACAAAAAAACAACCTACCGTGAAACTAATCAGAATGTCACATGGTTTGCCACCCTGGTTATGCATGTATAGTTTTTCAGATAGGTGGTTACACTGGTAGGAAAGGTGGTACAGGGCTCATACTTAGCGGAATTTGCTTGTTCTTTATGTTGCAGGCGCGCGTGCATGTACTAAATATGAATTTATTCTTTATGTTGCAGGCACGTGTGCATGTACTAAATAAACTAAAAGAATTTATTCTTTATGTTGTAGGTACACTTGCATGTACTAAATATGAATTGATTCTTTATGTTGCAGGCACGTGTGCCTGTACTAAATAAACTAAAAGAGTTTATTCTTTATGTTGTAGGTGCACGTGCATGTACTAAATATGAATTTATTCTTTTATGTTGTATGTACATGTGTATGTACTAAATATAATTTTATTCTTTATTTTGCAGGCACACGTGCATATACTAAATATGAATTTGCGCACATGCTTACACAGAATATAGATTAATTCTCTATATTGCAGGCCCGCGTGCATGTACAGAACATCGAACACCGACTGAGGGGTATACTAAATCGTGGCGCGAAGCGGAGTGGTCTGGCACTGTCGGTGGAAGGTCATGTTAACTACTTGATACAAGAGGCTGCAGATGAAGGCAACCTAAGTCAGATGTACATTGGTTGGGCAGCTTATCTCTGATGTAGTCCAGCATGTACATTGGCTGGGCAGCTTATCTCTGATGTAGTACATTGGCTGGGCTTATCTCTAATGTAGTCCAGCATGTACATTGGCTGGGCAGCTTATCTCAGATGTAGTCCAACGTGTACATTGGCTGGGCAGCTTATCTCTGATTTTGTACATTGGCTGGGCAGCTTATCTGAGATGTAGTCCGGCATGTACATTGGCTGCGCAGCTTATCTCTGATGTAGTCCAATGTGTACATTGGCTGGGCAGCCTATCTCTGATGTAGTCCAGCGTGTACATTGGCCTTCACGGATTTTTTAGTCCAAGCGCTTCTGAGGCCGGGATGGTAAAGATGTTGACTTTGAAACCTTCTTACCGCTGCCAGTATGAATCCCACTGGGAGCTTGACTTTTAAGGGAGAAAGTATTGATTCTTACGGATGCCGGCGGAAACAGTACAACCAGAAAAAAACCATGGCCTGAAGCACGAAAAATCAACCGTCATATACTGCATAGGTGTGCTGAAACTAAGGGAAAACAAAATTTTACGAACCAAACGATTTAGTCCAGCATGCTCACAGGTTGCCTACATGAACACAGGCTGTACAAGAAATAAAACAGGCAATTGTTACCTACAAGCTTCTGCATCACAACTCTATAACGTACATAAACTTTGTATGTGAAACAAATGTGTATGCAGCAATGCTCTATCACAGACCTAACATGTCTATCTATTCAGTGTCGATTCTTTCAGATGGCACGAGGTGTACAGTACTGGTTCTACCCAGGAAAAATGGGGTGGTCTATCTCTATGACAAAACAAAAAAATGACCTAATATGTGCTAAAAATGACATAAAATGCCATTCAGTCATCAGACCCAGGTATTTAATGTTTACCTCGACTGGCCAATGTCCTAAGGGGTTTATGCGGTGATGAGTTGTCCTAATTGCCTTTTAACTCATTTGTGTGAGCGCAATAATTTTAGTAACGGGTTTTGGAGTTTCCCCAAGTGTATGGTAATTATGTGCCTTAGTTAAGTGGAATTCATCTTATGAATGCCATAGCTTTAAATAGTAAAACCAATTCACCTACCGCACTCAAATGTACATTTTTTCCTGCAAATAACTATCCAAAAAGAAAACGAAATATACAATAAAGCAGAACTGGAAAATCAGGGGAGAATACTGCCTTAGTAATTCTGAAGTTCTTTAATCTGCATATAAATTATTATATACATATTACCTGTCCATCAGACGAGTACTAACATTCAGGGTTCAGTCCAAATACATATTATAATAGTATAACTTTCAATTCTTTGTTGAATTCAATGTTTTTATTTATCACATGGCGGTGTGGGAGTGGAATGACACGGTTTAATATTAATTTTCGATAATCCACTTGTGATGTACTAGGCAAATGAGGGATGAATTATCATTTGGTCTTTCCATTCAGCTCGATGTGCAACGGAATTTTGTCATCAGTTTCCGTAACGTTCAAAATATTGGATAACGGAAATCTACGAGGTAGTTCCATTGCTTGGGTTTTCTACGGAGAAAGCCAACTCGACATAAAATGTCATCTTACGAAGTTATATATAGGCAGCTACAATAAGAAAGGTTCGTTATGAGGCTTTTTTGGAGTTATGTGATCAATAGAATCGTGCATATTTAATATTGAATTAATTAAATTTGTAGGATAAAATCATATACTTTTATCCAACTTGTAAAATAAAGTCAATATTAAACAGGCACGAAGGTGAGATTCTATTGATTAATCACATAACTCCAAAACAGCCTAATAAGGAACATTTCTTATTGTTAATTCATTATTAAACAGGCATTCATGTAAGGGCCTCTATATATTCATTATAAATACTTTTTTTTTTGTGAATTTGAAATCGGACAGAATCTATTGATGCATTTACATACATGTTACTAAACTCTTTTTTTTAGTGAATTTGATATGACTGACTCAGTTGGTGCATTTAAATAAATGTTTAACAATGAATATTTTGTTCGTGAATTTGATATCAGACAGAATCTGTTAATGCATTTAAATACATGTTATTGAACATTTCGTTGTGGCAGAGTTTTCAACATGTCAGACTGCACTAATCTGTTGATTCATTGAAATAAAAAGTTTAAATTTATTTGCAGTATTATATTTGATAGTTCCATTTAAGCTCACCCTATATATGTATACTGTTGAGGAACCTCCATGTTAGTGGACAAGTTATATCTGCAGGATCTCACAAGCCTGTGATCCTGGAGATATGGAATCCACAAGAGGTAATGCAAGCTTCCAGAACACTTAATCCAGTAATGATCCTTTTATTATGTATACTGGCTTCCTGTGATATCAAGGGTTCTATGATATCACAGTAGTGCGAAATCTATAAAACCAATTGCATCTCTGCTAAAATATGATAGATATTTTGTAGATGTGATGACTTTAGGTACATAGAAAACAAGAGGTCAATGACCTTGAAGCTCTACTGATTGATTTTGATTTCAGGAAGTAGTCGCTACAAACTTGTTTTTTGAAAAATTATTTTTAGCCGTGGCGGCCATCTTGAATTTCCGGCCGACCTGATATTTTGCTAGGATCAATTAGACATCAAGAGCAACATTCCTGTGAAGTTCATGAAAATCCGTCAAGAAGTTTCAGAGGAGTAGTCGCTACAAGTTTTCATTATATAATTCTATGTAAACAAAGATGGCCGCTGACAGCCATGTTTACATCTAATCAAAATGATTTTTGACAAGGACCAACATCATGTAATGCTGATCATCTTAGAAAAAGTCCCATATCAATATCACTTATAGTTTTCAAGAAGTAGTCGCTACACACTTGCATTTTGAAAATCTATTTTTAGCCATGGTGGCCATCTTGAATTTCCAGCCGACCTGAAATTTTGCTAGGATCAATTAGACATCAAGAGCAACATTTCTGTGAAGTTTCATGAAAATCCGTCTAGTAGTTTCAGAGGAGTAGTCGCTACAAGTTTTCATTATATAACTCTATGTAAACAAAGATGGCCACTGGCAGCCAGGTTTAATGTCGAATCAAAATATTGTTCGACTCGGATAACCATCATGTCATGCTGATCATTTAAGAAAAAGTCCCATATCAATATCACTTTTAGTTTTCAAGAAGTACTCGCTACAAACTTGTATTTTGAAAATCTATTTTAAGCCATGGCGGCCATCTTGAATTTCCGGCCGACCTGAAATTTTGCTTGGATCAATTAGACATTAAGAGCAACATTCCTGTAAAGTTTCATGAAAATCCGCCAAGTAGTTTCAGAGGAGTAGTGGCTACAAGTTTTTACTATATAACTCTATGTAAACAAAGATGGCCACTGGCAGCCACGTTTAACGTCGAATCAAAAAAAATTTGATAAGGACCAACATCATGTCATGCTGATCATTTTAGAAAAAGTCCCATATCAATATCACTTATAGTTTTAAAGAAGTAGTCGCTACAAACTTGTATTTTGAAAATTTATTTTTAGCCGTGGCGGCCATCTTGAATTTCCGGCCGACCTGAAATTTTGCTAAGATCATTTAGACATCAAGAGCAACATTCCTGTGAAGTTTCATGATAATCCGTCAAGTAGTTTCAGAGGAGTAGTCGCTACAAGTTTTCATTATATAACTCTATGTAAACAAAGATGGCCGCTGGCAGCCATGTTTAACGTCAAATCAAAACGATTTTCGACAAGGACCAACATCATGTCATGCTGATCATTTTAGAAAAAGTCCCATATCAATATCACTTATAGTTTTCAAGAAGTAGTCGCTACAAACTTGAATTTAAAAAATATATTTTTAGCTTTGGCGGCCATCTTGGATTTCACATCAACATGAATTTTTGCTAGGATCAACTAGACTTCATGGGCAACATTTCTGTAAAGTTTTATGAAGATCCATCCTGTAGTTTCAGAGGAGTAGTCGCTACAAATAAAAGTTAACGGACAGACGGACGGACGACGGACACCGCACCACGGCATAAGCTCTGCTGATCTCTGATCAGTAGAGCTAAAAATAATTGAAAACAAAAAAAAGGTATATTTATCTTAAATAAATGAACGTTTTCAAAACATGCAAAAACATGGATCATTTTCTTTTGATCTTAAAAATTCCACTACCCCTAGTTGCCATAAATGCAGTTTCCACTAACTTGATTGTTATAACATTCATTATTGTTTATTCTGTTGAGTCTGTCATAGGTTATATTCATTCATATTTGTTACAAGGTGAGCAATTACCGGAATGTATACCCTGCTTTGCACCGTTAACGGTCAAACACATCTTGTTGGAATGTGTAGACTTGATCCTATGCGTCAAAGGTACTACAATGTTAATACTATGAAATACTTATTTGATACTATAAATTTTAGGCTTGTTTTAGATTTCCTAAAATAAATCGGACTTTACAAATCATTATAATGTGTTCTTATATATATTTACTTGTTTATATACCCGTTGACGGGCATTTGTTGATTTACATATAATAGTTTATTTTACTACCACATCATCCCTTATTTTTTAATAGTTTTATCTTTATATATTTACATTAATTTTTAACTACTACTTAATTTCTTCATTTTTCATCGGTTTTTGCGCACAATATGACCTATTTATGTGTCGACGTGCCGTAAAACACCATTCATTCATTCATTCATGTTTCTAGAAATGGTCACTCACTGCATCTTATACCAGTTTCTAACAAATACATGATACACAATGTGTTTATACCTTGATATCATAGAACTTCACAAATAATGAGCTCTAGATATGTCCCATTTTCAGTCCACTTTTGCCAGAAGTGCATGTTTTGAAAGGCATTACAACATTACTGTGATCAGATACAAAAGTTGCACTACACTGTTTGTTGTAACTAACACTTTTATGATGTTTCTCGGACTTAGAATATTTTTTATGAAAATGAAACGCAAAAAAATAAATATCAGAAAAAGGTGGCCTTTCGGCCTTTCAACATTTCACTTCTCGGACTTAGAAAATTTTCGATGTTTCTCGGACAAAATTAAGCGCAAAAAACTAAATATCAGGAAAAGGTGGCATTTCGGCCTTTCAACATTTCACTTCTCGGACTTAGACATTTTCAATGTTTCTCGGACTTCAGTTAGTTTCTCTGAATGTGGACTTTATTGTTAGAGATTTCCTTTTGATGGGATGTAGTTTTGTTTACACTGTCGTGTCTATTTGGGTGCTGAAGACAGGATAATAGCGAGGATTGTGCGCATATAAAATCTATTCAAGCTAACCATTAGGCCTTATTGCCTACTGACCGTTCCAAGTCGGTAACCCTGTCTTCACCACCCTTTCTGTTGTTTTTTGTCTCTTTCATTGTAGTTTCTTTCAAGTCCTTGTTTGCAGTACAGTGCGATTGCGTTCGGACGCTGCGGTTTCTATAGGACCCTATATATCATTTTATAGTATCATTATTACATTCAACGATGCTGAACATTGTCTTGTGTGTTTTTAAAGTCTGCAAAATTAGAATATGACATTGTGTTACTATTGTTTGGGGCGCTTGTTTCAGCCAAAGTTTTTTCTACAGTAACTTGAGCAATTTAAATAATACGTACATCAGTTATGTATCATTAGAACTGGCATTTTTAGTGGTAAATAAAACTACTTTACTTTTGAAAATTGGTTGAGAAATAAATATTTTATAAATATTTTACAGCCGAAATGATTTTTTGATGGGGCTTTTCCTATGTAAATTCCTTGCTGATGGGACAGCAGAAAATTAAGAAATTTCAAATAACTTCAGTAATTCTTCATATTTTGCTATAAAACTTTCAGGGTGTCTTAATTGACTAACAATTGATCCATCAATTTAACACCATTTTTGGATAAAAATTCTAAAAAAAAACATTTTTCAAAATTTTCAATGAAAATGACCCATCAAAAAAATCTTTCGCGCATGCAATTTTTATTTCTCAACCGCTTTTGAAAAGTAAGGTATTTTTATTTACCACTAAAAATGTTTGTTTCGCTGATATACAACTTACAGGTACGAGATGTATTTCATCTGAAAAGTCCAAAAAACCTTTGGCTGAAACAAGCGCCCCAAAAGAAATATAAAAAGATCGGACAGGGAAAGCAGAATTCAAGGAGGACAGTAAACCACAAAACACAGAAACAAACACGCAAACAGACAAACAAGAAGGCAAAAGCAATAATAAATGCAAACGACATCACAAACACAAAAAGGTTGACAATAGGGCTACCGCCTTGGAACGGTCAGTGGCAAAGTAGGCCACTGGGGGTTTAAACCGGTTCTAGGGTGCACCAAACCTCACACTTACCCTACTGTCATCCCATTAAAACAGGACAGTGTAAATAAAGAAATCCCCGCCATGATCTAATCTCTAACCAACAAGGCAGCATCAATAGGCAATATAAGTAAAACACAAATATGCTCGTGTAAATATAATACAAAAAAACAATAGCCTAGAAAGCCACAATTAAGGTACTCAGTGACTTTGCAGAAGCCAGAGCAGTAAGAGAATAAACCATTAAGGGCACGACAAGAAAGATCATGGACAAACATCAAATGACACCGTCCCAATGGGCTTTACGTAGGCGTCATCACAGCCTGTCCGGTCATCGTACAATTAAAGAGGAAAGCATAGTGGCGAACTGTAAAAGGGTCCACCACCAAGCATGCAGTACGTTGCAAAATGATAGGGTCCTATTGTCATCATTGGTCTACAGAAATCCATTGGTACATTAGGGCCATCATTTTGACATCTGACATCTAAAGAAGTTCTTATGTTCTAATTTTCAATTTGTGTTTATGAATTAAGCTTATGCTACTTTATGCTTAATTTCTCAATTATACTGTACATGGACGTTCCTTGATTGGAAAATAAACTTGTGTTCTATTCTATTCTATAATGTGTACTGTAATGTGAATTCGATGGTGCGAAACTTACCTGTTCTAGTCTGTACTGTCTGTTATTTACAGACAAGCAGTTTGAGAAAGTGTACATATGCTTTGGACTGGAGAGAAATTCACCAACTTGCCTTTGAAAAAATCCTGTATATGCCTACAGGCTAGCTACAGTTAAGGCTTACATAGCCTACTGACAGTAATGACTTGATCTGTTGATTTGTGTCAAATTCTGGTGGTCCTAAAGACAAAATGTACATACAAGTAACTGGTGAACTCAGTTATCTCTACTGTAGTAGTGAAATACTCTTTTGTCAGGTATGTTAATTTTAACTGTTAAATTGAAAAAACGTGTAATCATTTCTTTCTTTCTTTAGTGGGCTGGCGTGGGCAAGTGGATAGCGCGGTCGGACTCCTATATCCTATATAAATTATAATGTGTTGAGCCGTTAAACAACATGCAATTCAACTCTTCTTCCGAGGATGGGTTTTAAAGGCATTTTGTTTCATTTATGATCCTGATTGACACATTCAGCGTGGTTTGTTATCGTACATAGATTATAGCGCGCCCATGTTCAAGAGGGCAAAGATGCTGCATTTGAAACCTTCTTGCTTCTGACAGCGCTGTATGTTCGAATAGGATAGACAATAAACAATATGTGCCAACGGCCCCATATGCTAGAGTTTCTATGGGCAATTTATGGTTCTAATGGGCCATGTTAAAATATATGTGTCATTTAGACATCCACCCAAGAAATAAAGGCAAAAAACCGCGTTAAATCAATAACTTTAATGTCGGCATTGTCGTAACACTTGCTAAATAGATATCAAAGTGATTTTAGACATTCATATTTCTTTACACTTTACGCCTGTCTGTCAAGATACTTGTAAAAGTATCGACGGCGTCTAATAGATTGGTTAACAATAGATCAGTGTCAATGGGCCATTTGTTATTTTATGGCTATGGCGCAAGGCACATGCCAGCCCAATCACTGCCCACTGGGAGATTGACTTGTAAAAAAGTGTTGATTCTTATGGATTGCAGGAGGTATAGAGTACTGCCAATACTGGTTCTTCCCAGGAATAAGTTGGTGGTCTGCCTTCACCAATAAAAACTGACCATAATATATAGCCTAAAATGTGCTAAAAAATGATGTTAAACCCAAATCAAGTTTTTCTTTTAAATAATCGGCAATGCCTAGATGCTCAAGTTTGTTAATATGAAGTCCCCGGGGTCAAAAATGACCTTGCACTGGAGGTTCCAAGTTAGTATATTGACATTTTGCATGTTTTCAAAGACATATATAGGAAAGTCCTAAATCGTCTTCTGAAACCACCAGGCACAGAGCTTTCATGTACTACATGTAGCATCAGCTTATGGTCCTCTACTAAGTTTGTTCAAATGGTGAAAAGGCATATACTAAGAGAATGACCTTCAGAGTGACCATTATCAGTATCTTACTGACATGGGTGTTGGGTTCTGCACATATTCTTGATGAGATGTGTAAATGTGCCAAGTAATTTTGAAATCCCTTCATGCATGTAGGAGTTATGCAGCAGACAAGAAATTGGACATGCAAAGTTGGATGGATGGAGGGCATTCCTATATCCGACTTCACCTGCAGTGGCAGTGAATAACATTTATGTGGGGATGACATTTATTGAAGCAAATTAAAGGGACATAATTTATGAGAAAGTATCATTATTAATTACCATGTTCTTTTAATAAATACTTAAATAATAAGTTATACTTAACAGCACTCATGTAATATAGTAGTGTGTTACCTTTCGAAAATGTCAATAACAAATATTTACTTTATTAAATACTATAATTTAGATTATATTTTTTATTAACCTTGTAAGATATATGTAAGAAATTTCATACATTCATAATGTAGAACAATATCATTATTATTACATTATTTAGATAAATAAATGAATCTTAAAAGTGTATGTTCTTCAAACAATATTCAATAAAACAGCTCACAGTACCATTTTAAATGGACTCGTAACAATCTTGGGGGAAAATCAGTATTTGCATACATTTGCATACATATTTTTCTAAGGACTTGGAAATGAGATAAACGGAAATCAAGATGTAAAGCATCAACCTGGATATTCGCAAAATTAGCAATTTAGAAATAAGCCGCAGAAATAAGGTATGCAAAACTTTCGACTCGAAATTTAAAGCATAATTTCAGATAAGAAATATCCATATATAATATTTTAACTGAATAAAACTGGGACCTATTGAAGTAAGCGACATATCGACATCCAAATAACTTTGTTTATAATTAATGTGATACATATTAACCAAACACATATAATAAGTTGCATTATAATATATAAGATGACACTGCTTAAAACTTTAATATATAATGTGAATATAAAAACAAAAATTAGTTGTTCACATTTACAAAATGAAACCTTTATAATATTATCAACTAACGAAATTATTATTTTTGATAATCATATAACGATGATCAACGTCCAAATTGTGTAACTGACTTACTCAAACAGCATATTGGTGATGAATAATATTTAATGTTATATTTAATATGAATATTTAATATTTTTAAGAATTAGATAATAAATATGACCAATTAATAATTCTGTATTGTTATATATAATGCAACTAAAAGTGATCATACAGTATAAATCATAAATGGTTCACAAAAGCACATTTAATATGGCAATTTCTCTAAAACAAATCAATATTTACATATGTTCATAAAAGGATTTTGCATGTATAGGATAGAGCATGAGTTTTGCACGTGTACGGGGAGATAATGCACGAGCGTTAGTATTTATATTCATTATATTATATGCTCTATATGTATTATATATTATATGCTCTATTGTATTTATACCACAATATGCTGTGTATATCCTCGGGTATTACACTATGCATAGTGTGTATTTAGGCTTTTGTGGTATAATATACACATACAGGGCACTGCTCTAATTAGAAACTACTGTGCATTAATGAATTTTGTCATTAAATTACTTTTATTAATAAGGATATCAACACCCTTTATACCATTTCCCTTCACACCATTTATAATTTACTATTGATGCTTTTTTTTTTTAAATTTTCAGGAAAAGAAAAGGCTAATTGTCACTACACAAATAGTGTATTTATAATACATCATACACATTTAAAACTTTGCCGACTGAACAAACACTTTTTTAAAGATGGCCCGAAGGACAAAATAATCTGTTTTCACGTTTGTTATCCAAGTATGTGCAAGCTAAATTCTTAAAAATGTTATTAAATAAATAAAATGTATGATGCAGATAATAATAACTTATTTCTTATAATTGTGAAAATCAGGGACATATATGACAGGGACCTGAAACAAACAAAAAATTCCAAATAATCACTGCCATACTTCAATACATTAGTTTTTGTGGTGATCAAATAATATTAACACATTTATAATTAAAAAGCTATTGAAATCTGCAATCCCTTACAAACTGCTGAATGCAATGAACTATGAAAATGGTATATGACATGATTCTGCATTCGAATAGTAGTCTAGTATATGGATGAAATGGTAGGTGTATTGAAACATGTCATTTCGCATTTACTTTGAATTGTTTAAAAGCATGATAGAACTATACCAGTTACATTTATGAAATGGTTCATGGCATTCAGCAGTCATCCTGCTATTATTCTGCTATTATTCTAACTAAACTAAATTTATTTGTCAAACTACTGTGTTACAATTCTGTAAAACATGCAGTCTAAATTAGGTGACAAAAAAAGTGGGAAAATAGAAAGTTGTAGTTGTGCTAACTAGTTAGAATTACTAGTTTTTAAAAAAAGTAATATGGAAACAAATATTTTAGGTACACTATATAAAAATTAGCTTAATGTATTCTACATTTATTATGCTTCATATCAATTGCATTTTTATGCTGCGAATAGTTTTCTTTCAAATCATATACACGTATAAAAGGATCTAAGGCATTGATATACAGCAAATAGGGTGTATTTTATATAAATTCAACCAGTCCATCTTCATACTCCAAGAAGAGCTGCACAGTTGTTCTCTCCCCATCAATGTACTGTGCTCGCCTACCTCCGTCCTTACCCCTTAGTTTTTTCCACTGTACCTGTTAAATAAAAGCAAATAATTTAAGTACATAATTTCATATTAGCTCTTTGATGCATTTCAAGCTGAAATTTATAGGTGAGGCCAAGAAAATGAACTGCATTTTCATGCTGAACCTAACAAGTATATATTGGAAAAGACTCTTGCATACTTTACTCATGTAGGATGAGCCTGGCATGTTCATTTCTGTTAGGCGCCATATAACCTCTTATGTGTTGATGCATCTTAAAACCCAATTCAATTCAATTTTTTAAAGAGCACAAACTGCTTTGCATGTTTTAGTCAAATAATTTTGATTTGGCATTCTGTTAATGACAGACGGCTACTGGTTCTTTCAACAAATTTTTAAAAAGACCTTTTAAAATTTAGTGATAAATTTTCATTTTACCTTCAAATGCTTCTCTTTTTCCATCAACAAGCCACACATGGCGGATTCTCCTTCCCACAAACTTTGGTTGCTTCTGATTTTCTGGAGCTGTTAGCAAAAAAAATATTTGTGTTATTTGAAGACTCTTTCAAATTTATGTTTTTCAATATTTTTCATCAACAGATTATGTAACAGTGCATATTTAATCAGTGAATCACAGGTCAGTATAAAGGCATATTATATTGACTGTTACTGTTGAAATATGACTATTTATTTAAATCGGCTTAATCAATAAATGTCGATCTGCATGTTATTGTACATTATAAATCATGACACAAACAATACTGTTGGTGGCAATTTCTCTAAAATAATCATCTGGTATTTAAAGGTGATGACTGTTATTTTCATTAAGAGATCACTGATGTTGTTTATTGTTCTACTTACATTGTGTCCTTTTCTGTTTGAGTTGTCTCTTTGGTCTCTGAATGGTGAAAACATTTGTTGTTGGTGATGATGATGGTGCTTGTGCCAGTGTTGATGTTGGTAATGACTCTTGTGATTCTTGTCGTGATCTGTCCGGTGATGATTGTAGTGTAGATGCGGTAGGTGATGATTGTCGTGATACGTCCGGTGATGATTCTTGTCGTGATACGTCCGGTGATGATTGTCGTGTTGATGCTGGTGATACGTTCGGTGATGATTGTCGTGTTGATGCTGGTGATACGTCCGGTGATGATTGTTGTGTTGATGCTCGTGATACGTTCGGTGATGATTGTCGTGTTGATGCTGGTGATACGTCCGGTGATGATTGTCGTGTTGATGCTGGTGATACGTCCGGTGATGATTGTCGTGTTGATGCTGGTGATACGTCCGGTGATGATTGTTGTGTTGATGCTGGTGATGCGTCCGGTGATGATTGTCGTGTTGATGCTGGTGATGCGTCCAGTGATGATTGTCGTGTTGATGCTGGTGATGCGTTCGTTGATGATTGTCGTGTTGATGCTGGTGATACGTCCGGTGATGATTGTCGTGTTGATGCTGGTGATACGTTCGGTGATGATTGTCGTGTTGATGCTGGTGATACGTCCGGTGATGATTGTCGTGTTGATGCTGGTGATACGTTCGGTGATGATTGTCGTGTTGATGCTGGTGATGCGTCCGGTGATGATTGTCGTGTTGATGCTGGTGATGCGTTCGGTGATGATTGTCGTGTTGATGCTGGTGATGCGTCCGGTGATGATTGTCGTGTTGATGCTGGTGATGCGTCCGGTGATGATTGTCGTGTTGATGCTGGTGATACGTTCGGTGATGATTGTCGTGTTGATGCTGGTGATTCGTTCGGTGATGATTGTCGTGTTGATGCTGGTGATATGTTCGGTGATGATTGTCGTGTTGATGCTAGTGATACGTTCGGTGATGATTGTCGTGTTGATGCTGGTGATGCGTCCGGTGATGATTGTCGTGTTGATGCTGGTGATACGTCCGGTGATGATTGTCGTGTTGATGCTGGTGATGCGTCCGGTGATGATTGTCGTGTTGATGCTGGTGATGCGTCCGGTGATGATTGTCATGTTGATGCTGGTGATGCGTCCGGTGATGATTGTCGTGTTGATGCTGGTGATGCGTTCGGTGATGATTGTCGTGTTGATGCTGGTGATGCGTCCGGTGATGATTGCCGTGTTGATGCTGGTGATGCGTCCAGTGATGATTGTCGTGTTGATGCTGGTGATACGTTCGTTGATGATTGTCGTGTTGATGCTGGTGATGCGTCCGGTGATGATTTTCGTGTTGATGCTGGTGATACGTCCGGTGATGATTGTTGTGTTGATGCTGGTGATGCGTCCAGTGATGATTGTCGTGTTGATGCTGGTGATACGTCCGGTGATGATTGTCGTGTTGATGCTGGTGATGCGTCCGGTGATGATTGTTGTGTTGATGCTGGTGATGCGTCCGGTGATGATTGTCATGTTGATGCTGGTGATGCGTCCGGTGATGATTGTTGTGTTGATGCTGGTGATGCGTCCGGTGATGATTGTCGTGTTGATGCTGGTGATACGTCCGGTGATGATTGTCGTGTTGATGCTGGTGATGCGTTCGGTGATGATTGTCGTGTTGATGCTGGTGATGCGTCCGGTGATGATTGTTGTGTTGATGCTGGTGATGCGTCCGGTGATGATTGTTGTGTTGATGCTGGTGATGCGTCCGGTGATGATTGTTGTGTTGATGCTGGTGATGCGTCCGGTGATGATTGTTGTGTTGATGCTGGTGATACGTCCAGTGATGATTGTCGTGTTGATGCTGGTGATACGTCCGGTGATGATTGTTGTGTTGATGCTGGTGATGCGTCCGGTGATGATTGTCGTGTTGATGCTGGTGATGCGTTCGTTGATGATTGTCGTGTTGATGCTGGTGATGCGTCCGGTGATGATTTTCGTGTTGATGCTGGTGATACGTCCGGTGATGATTGTTGTGTTGATGCTGGTGATGCGTCCAGTGATGATTGTCGTGTTGATGCTGGTGATACGTCCGGTGATGATTGTCGTGTTGATGCTGGTGATGCGTCCGGTGATGATTGTTGTGTTGATGCTGGTGATGCGTCCGGTGATGATTGTCATGTTGATGCTGGTGATGCGTCCGGTGATGATTGTTGTGTTGATGCTGGTGATGCGTCCGGTGATGATTGTCGTGTTGATGCTGGTGATACGTCCGGTGATGATTGTCGTGTTGATGCTGGTGATGCGTTCGGTGATGATTGTCGTGTTGATGCTGGTGATGCGTCCGGTGATGATTGTTGTGTTGATGCTGGTGATGCGTCCGGTGATGATTGTTGTGTTGATGCTGGTGATGCGTCCGGTGATGATTGTTGTGTTGATGCTGGTGATGCGTCCGGTGATGATTGTTGTGTTGATGCTGGTGATACGTCCAGTGATGATTGTCGTGTTGATGCTGGTGATACGTCCGGTGATGATTGTTGTGTTGATGCTGGTGATGCGTCCGGTGATGATTGTCGTGTTGATGCTGGTGATGCGTTCGTTGATGATTGTCGTGTTGATGCTGGTGATACGTCCGGTGATGATTGTCGTGTTGATGCTGGTGATGCGTCCGGTGATGATTGTCGTGTTGATGCTGGTGATGCGTCCAGTGATGATTGTCGTGTTGATGCTGGTGATACGTCCGGTGATGATTGTCGTGTTGATGCTGGTGATACGTCCGGTGATGATTGTTGTGTTGATGCTGGTGATGCGTGTGGTGATGATTGTCGTGTTGATGCTGGTGATGCGTCCGGTGATGATTGTCGTGTTGATGCTGGTGATGCGTCCAGTGATGATTGTCGTGTTGATGCTGGTGATGCGTCCGGTGATGATTGTCGTGTTGATGCTGGTGATACGTTTGGTGATGATTGTCGTGTTGATGCTGGTGATTCGTTCGGTGATGATTGTCGTGTTGATGCTGGTGATGCGTCTGGTGATGATTGTTGTGTTGATGCTGGTGATTCGTTCAGTGATGATTGTCGTGTTGATGCTGGTGATACGTCCGGTGACAGTACTTGTCTTACTGGCGAGGATGCTGGTGATAGTGATTCGGGTAGCACTGGAAGTGATACAGCTGTTTAAAGAAAAAACAATAATTTGTTAGATTTTAGAATTTAGGGATAGGGGGAATATGCTCTTAAATGCCCTGTGGAAGACCCTGCTAAGATGTATACCAGTGAAACAGACAGTGGTAAATAAAAATACCTTACTGTTTGGTAAAAAAAGCTATTCTGGAATGCTAGAAATCTAATATTTTTAATGCAGTAGTTGCTCTTATCAAGCGAATTTTGGTCCAGCCTCAGGCTCACATTTTTTACATAGCTAATGTAAAGGTGAATCCATATGGTATAGAGCTCTTATATACTGCTATTGATACTGCATGTTACAATCTCTACAATGGACATCAGGTGAGCAGTTCAGGGCCAGATTTTAGGACCATCTGGCCCTTTTTTTTCCCCACCAAAAACATATTTTTATGCACAGATGTTCAAAATTCTAACATTTGAAAATAACATTCAGTTTAATAAAATCAAGTGTGCAAAGGCGTTTTCTTATCGACAATCATTCACATCCATATTTTAATCTAGTCATTTATGTTAATGGAGGTTCTTTACTTTTCACATCAGAATTTGTTGATACTATCGATTTTAGTATTGTTTTAGATTTCCTAAAAGTCATAATATTTATTTATTTATTTATATATTTACACAAACTTTTAATAACTATTTCATTTCATCTTTCATCAGTTTTGCATGTTTCTTTCATCAGTTTTGTGTTGACGTGCCGTAAAACACCATTCATTCATTCATTTTGAATGCATTGGTGCACCATTGTCACTACTGACGTAGCATTCTACCAGACATATTTATAGTGTGAACGCACAGTTTACCTGTCTTCGTGAGATGTTGCCTGAGGTTGTCTCTTAGGTCTTTTGGAATAGATGTCATAAGGAGCCTCATTGCATTCTTCATTTTACCACTGAATCTGGATGCGGTGTTCTTCACTCCAGCTACTTTGTAGTATTCGCTGATGTTGGCTCCTTGGTTAATTCGGAAGCCTTCTGGGTGAATCAACAAGACACTCCCATCACAGGCCAGTTTCATGTAAGATGAAAACTGAAACAAAAAAGCCTGAAAAATGTCAAACCATATAGACATGTAGGAAAATATCAAGTGACACTACTACAGACATTAGAATTAAATGTGAACAAAATTAGACAAAAATCTACCAGTGTGAATATGACACATCTGTTTGCTGAAACAGTGTCAAAATACACCTTTAATGCTCTTCTTCAATTTTTAGCTCTACTGATGCCGAGTTGTCTGTCCGTCCGTCGTTACCTTTTTCTCGTAAAGACAATAGGGCCTTCATTTTTCATCTGATCTTCACCAAACTTTACCAGATTGTTAATTTCAATGATAGCTCGGAAAACTTAGAAAACCAGCCAGATTGGACAACAGAGTTATGGCCCTTGATTTAGTTAAAAATGCATTTTCATATATTGTAACCGGTGTAGGAGCATACGAACATTAAAGGAAGTAACAAATATTGCCTTTGTCTGTTGTGACCCTACTTTGTTTGAAAAAAAATTCTAATAGATAATCTTTAATCATTGACCAGAATGTTCTATGTACTTATTAACAAATAATATTTGAAGTGTTATTGTATTTAGATTCTATAGTATGGTCGCAATATATACCCCGTCTTATGAAGAACACAAGCTGAAATAATTTCACCCCTGTTTTTAGTTTTAATTTGGATGGAGTGAAAGTGAGAGAGAGATGGAGAAGAGAACCAGGGAGAGAGAGAGAGAAGGTAGAGAGAGGGGGAGTTCACAAAACAGTAATTTGAGGGACATTTCTTTGATCTAGCTTTGATCTTTTTATTCTGTTTGGGATTTGCTTAATGTGTTTTAATTTGTTAGCAGTGATACTGCCTGTTACTTATACATCAGGCCTTTACGCTTGTCTACCCTGTATAATATTGATACATACGTTGTCATCTGTATTCGTTAGTCTGAGTAACGAAAAGGACTGTGGGTCTGCAGTAAGTGTCAAACTGTTGTGGTATGGCACTAGAACGCTGGACACGTACTCATCTATCGCCGTCTCTTCTTTATTCACAGCCTTGAATATCTGAATTAGGTTGTAAAGTATTTATAACTAAAGAATAACAGTTTTCTTAATTGAAAGAAAATTGTAGAAATTATATATCATGGGTTCGCTGCAAAACATTTGTATCTTCTTCTTCATACGTATATAGTTATAATAGTTTTGCGCTGACCCTCGATATATCTTGCTTTTTAATGAAAACACATTCAAGAAATAGTGACCATTTCTTTAAACAAGAGCTGTCGGAGAACAGCGCACCTCGACTATTCGATTTTTCGGAGAATAATAAATTTATAGCTAGTATATACCATCAGAAAACAAGGCTACAACAATGTGGGGTGGGGTTGGGAGCACAACATAACTATGTGTAAGAATTGACCAAAACTACACAGAAATATGTGATTTTTTTTTAAAAAATAGAGTTTTGAATGGGGTGCGGGGTGGGGGTGGGAAAGAGGCAGGGGTGGATGGTGGGGGGAGTGAGGGTGGTGAGGGCAACATATATGTGCAAGAAAGGACTAAAACAACACAGACATATGTAAAAAAAAAATTATAAAAAAATTAGATTTTCAAGTGGGGGTTCGGTGGGGGGAGCGGGAGTGGGTTGTGGGGAGGGCAGGGGGCGGGGGCGGAGGGGGGCAACAAATGTGTGTAAGAATTGACTAAAACAACAAACAAATATGGAAAAAAAAAAAAAGTTCCAAGTGTGGGGCAGGGTGGGGGGGGAGACGGGGGAGGGAGGTTGCAACATATATGTGTATGAATTGACAAAAGCAACACAGAAATATGTAAAAAAAAAATTATTATAATTTCAAGTGTTGGGGGGGGGGGGGGGTTGAAAAAAAAAAGAAAAAGAAAAAAGTTCCAAGTGTGTGGCGGGGAGGGGTGAGAAGGGTGGGGAGGGGGAGGGGGGTTGCAACATATATGTGTAAGAATTGACAAAAGCAACACAGAAATATGTAAAAAAAGATTTATAATAGTTTCAAGTGGGGGGAGGGGGGGGAGGTAGGGCGGTGGGTGGGGTGTGGTGCGGGGGTGAGGGGGGGGGAGGCAGGAGTGGGTTGGGGGGGGGGTGGGCGGAACATATATGTGTAAAAATTGACTTAAACAACAAAGAAATATGTTAAAGAAAAAAAAAAACAAGTTTAAAAGTCTGGGGTGGGGTGGGGGTGGGGGGTGATGGGGTTGAGAGGAGGGAGTGCGTTGTGGGGTTTGGGGGGGTCAAATATGTGTGTAAGAATTGACTAAAACAACGAAGAAATATGTTAAAAAAAAAAAAAAAAAAAAATTCAAGTGTGGGGCGTGGTGGGTGGGGGTGATGGGAGTGAGCGGAGGTGTACGGGGAGGGTTGCAACATATATGTGTTAGAACCGACAAAAGCAACACAGAAATATGTAAAAAAAAGAAAAGAAAAAAGTTTTTCAAATCTGGGGCGGGGTGGGGGTGGGGTGTGATGGGGGTGAGACTGGGGGGGGGGGGGGGGGGGGGGTTATGCAACATATATGTGTAAGAATTGACTAAAACAACACAGAAATATTTTTAAAAAAAAAAAAAAATCAAGTGTGGGGCGTGGTGGGGTGGGGTCATGGGGTGAGAGGTGGGGGGGAGGGGGGGCGGGGTGGGGGCGGGGTGGGGGGCGGGGAGGGTTGCAACATATATGTGTAAGAGAATTGACAAAAGCAACACAGAAATATGTAAAAAAGAAAAAAAAAAAAAGTTTCAAGTCTGGGGCGAGTGTGGAGAGGGGAGTGGGGGGCGGGGGTAGGGGGCGGGGGAGAGGAGGGAGCCCAGGCCCCTATATGGGGCGAAGTAATAAGATGCATAATGCTATAACAAATCCCAAACCATAATTATATATATATACATGCATACATGCTTACATGCAAACCTAGATCTGCCTTTATTGCACATTTTATGGGCCATCACAATTTGGGTTCCATGGGAGCCCAGAATTTGCAGAAGACAAAATTACTTATCCAACTCCTTTACAACATACTATAAGGAAACCAATTCCAAAATTTAGTTCAGCTAGGAAAAAAAAATGTAAGAGATATAGACCTGTAAACACAGCTTACACGCAAAATTTGATTGTGAAACAGACATATTTTAAGGGCTATCAGAATTTGGGTTCCATGGGAGCCCAGGGGTTACAGTGAACCAAAAATTACTTAAGCAGCCCTTACGATAATGCTATGAGGAAGCTAATGGCCAAATTTGGGTTGTGCTAGGGTAAGAATTGTAAGAGATATAGACTTGTAAACACAGCTTACACGCAAAATTTGATGTGAAATGGGGCACATTTTATGGGCTATCATAATCTGGGTTCCATGGGAGCCCATGGGTTACAGGAACCAAAATTGCTTAAGCAGCCCTTAAGATAATGCTACAAGGAAGCCCATGAACAAATTTGGTTGTGGTAGGATAAGAAATGTAAGAGATATAGACTTGTAAACACAGCTTACACGCAAACCTTGATGTGGGACGCCGACGCCGACGCCGACGCCAACCCCGGGGGTGATTACATAAGCTCTCTTATTCTTCGAATAGTCGAGCTAAAAAAGGAAAAATAAAGGAAGAATAGAAAAGAACATGTATTTATATATTAATGTACACATTTCTGTATTTCAACATGTCAATATGGTCATGCACTCCAGTGATGTCCATTCCCAAAAAAGTATTTCCCAGTGTTTTTATAAATCTTGAAAGCTAGACTAACCTTCTTTAAAGTGACTAAAGGCACTGCCATGCCTTGTAAGACCCTGAGGTCTAGCGCAGGTAGCAGTTGTTTCAGGTAGGCTGTTTCATGGTCAATGGCTCTAATATCCACCTTGGTCACTTGTAGAAGAGGAATGAAGCTGGCAGAGGCTTTATTCGCTGCTTTCTTCAGCTTCCCCTCACTTCCTGCCACCTTTTCTATCTCTAGTGCTTTGAATGGGATTACAAACAGTCTGCTGTGGTATCTGTAAAGATAAAGAAAAAAAGAAAAGCTAATTAAAAACATTACTTTTGAAACAATTAAGATGTCTGTCTCCAAGGCCGGAAAGTAAAGATGCTGCATCTATATCAATGCGGGTTCAAATCCCACACGTAGGTCGAAGTGAGAATGTGGGTGATTCTTATTGATGGTGGTGGGGTACACAGCACTGCCTTTGACCAAAGAAAAAATGGAATGCCTCCACCTCAGAAAAATAACCAGTCACTATATAGCCGAAAATTATACTGAAAAAGACATAAAACACTATACAAACATACAAAAGAAACAATTACCAGTATCCATGATTTGGTCCATTCTTGGTTTTATGGTGGCTTTGAAATTGACTGTCAGAGTAGATCAGAAGAACTTCTAATCAGATTTAATGGTAACTGTATTAACACTCTTTATAGGACTTGCACTGACTTGTTTTCTAATAAGCTCATGAAATACCATTTAGTGGCCAGTGCGACATTTGTAAAATGTTTGGTAAAATGAATAAAGGCCTTACTTGGTTATCAATGCCTTATATCTATAAAAAAAAGTACCTATTTGTAAATTTTAACTAGAAAATAAAATTCTTAAATTGAAATAGCTCTCACTATTCCAAATAAACATACTTCTCTAGCTCTCTCAAGTCCAAATTGGCAGTTATCAGGCATCCGGTAAGGGGTTTCACATTCAGCTCTAGCTTCTTTGATCTGATGGCCCCGCTGGACAAATCAGTCAGAAACCTGCGCAACCTCTTTTGGATCAGCTGGGTCATCCCACACAATTGGCCATGTTTGATGTGGAAAATAATGTCGTCAAAGCTGCAAGTGAGCATCTTAAAAGAAACAAAAGATTTTAAATTAAATACCTCTACCGGCCAAAAGGACACATTTTAACTATGCCTATGTGGATTCAATGTTCTTCAGCTGATCCTTATTATGTTACTGAAAAATAAGTTGAAAACCCAAAAACAATACAAAGGAAAATATCTGTCTGGCTGTGCCTGAAATGCATTGCCATAGTATATCCTTAAACGCCAATAAATTGTGAGACATTGTGAAATCTAATAATTCGCCATAATGTAATTTTTTTTTATCCTGATTACATTCAGAACACAACCAAAAGGAGAAAGTGAAATTGAGCGAAAGCCACTTGCGAAAGGAGCGAAAGCACGGTTTTTCGTCAACAAACATGAGTAAAATCTACTTTTATTCCTTTGAACAAGAACAACAGAGAAGCTTTTTCAAAAATCGGGGAATGTGGTTCCGTGTAGGCATATTTATACGTCATGTAGAATACAATTTCACCTTTTAAAAAGTAAATTGTAGCGGCTACAACTTTTCTCCTGTCGATAGTTGGTGTAGAGTTTATCCACAGATCACACTTTCAACAGGAGAAAAGCTCTAGCCACATTACCCAATTTTTAAAAAAAATCTGTTGTTCTTGTTAAAAGAAATAAAAGTAGTTCATACTCATGTTTTGTTGACGAAAACCGCGGCTTTCGCTCCTTCTCAGAAGTGGCTTTCTTGCTCAGTTTTTCTTGTTCTTCCTTTCGGTTGTGGAGAGAATGTTTACCAGAGTGTATATAGTAATTTATAATCCGTGCAAAGGAGAGTATGAATTGAAACAGTGCATTTGCTTTAAAAATTGGTAAATTCACTTGCGTTGGTAATTTCGGAATGGTTAGTCACAGTTGGAACACTCATATTTACAATATTAGAGAATTTTAAACATTATGGCGGCATGACCCACTTACACAAGATTTGACTGTTTAATACTGGTTTGATGTGTCTATATCATCACATTAGGTCAGTTGTAATTTGATTACTTACCTACTCATGAGTACTCGGTCTGGTAACAGCCCAGCGAACAAACCAGCACACTGAGCTGCCAGAGTCTTCCAACACATTGGTTCGCCGAAGATAAGTGGCACGTTTACATGGCACACGCGTCGAAGAACCAGTCTGTAACAATAATTTCAACTCATTTCAACTCATGTCCTACTTATGCATAAATTATATAAATAATTAAATATATGTATTATAAGTATTAGATGGATATTTGCAATTATTAATAATACTGATGGTTATTGTTTCATAAGATCCACTATTAGAGTAAAAATCATCCACATTGTGTCACCAGGATTATTGGTTATGCTGGAGAAAGTTCATTGTTTACTAAGGTTTAGAGTGACATTCTTTCAACACTTTGGTATCACTTTTAAATCTTTTTTAGGCTATATGTATGCCTGTCGATTTTTTGAGGGGTAGTGGCAAACCACCCACTAATTCCTGGATAGCATCACCGGTACTGTATGCCACCCGCCATCCGAAATAATCAAACACTTTCTCACAAGTCAACCTCCCTGTGGGATTCGAGCTCCCAGTAGGATTAGAATCCATTTATTGTTTATGAAAATGTTTGATGTTTGTAGGATGACGCAGGCTTGATCATATTTAAATATTGCTACAAGCCTTCATATAATTCAGAAAAAGTGTACTTAATGATATTAAAAAATAGGAAAATAGCTGATTATTCTTGTTTTCTCCAGACCAAACTGTTTCATTAAACAGATCAAGACGACCTAAGTATGCACTTTATACTATGATGGTTACTATTTGGATTGGCACCCATAATTAATCCCTTAAATTAGATCAAGCAGCACAAACAAGTGTAATGGTGTTTTATTTTATTTTAAATATGGGCCAGTAACACAGGTTGAAGGAACGTGTTGGGATAAAAAAAATTGAAAAAAGAAATTCGAAGAAGAAAAAACATTAATGAATATGTACTGTAACGATCCCGTATACAAATATTGCTGGTATCACCTTTTATTGGCTTTTCCGTGTCAATGCATATTACAAATTTCTAATAGTAAACTTCCGACCTCGGTGATGTTCGCTGTTTTTGGACTTTCAATGTTCGTAGCAAAAAAAAAATGGTTGGAATTGGGGTCGTAAACTTTTTTGGAAAGTATGTTCATATTTTGATGGAACTCACAAGTAGACAACTTTCCAAGTTCTCTGTCTGATGATGAGTGCCTTGATGGGGGGCGCAGGGGACTTCTTCACTATCAGTCAAAGTGACACTCAGGCTCCTGAACCGAGACAAACCAAGTTCAGAAGTACTAGTGTGTTAGTCACTATACGCGAATATAGTGATTTACCCCCACCAGTAATGTTGTACAGGGCTGGCAATGCGTACCCCCATACAAACACCATGAGTGTCACCAGTGCCCTCTCTCCGCGACGTGCACGCTGTGAAGAGCAGGAGAAGTTACTAAATTTATGAAAAAATCAGTCCTTTTAAATCTATGTTTGAATGATTTGATCATCTAGGTTTGATTGGCTAAATAATATTAAGACTCCGCCCTTTAATTCCAATACTGCACAGATATTTGAAGACCAAAGAGCGGTAAAAATATCTGCTATTTGGTGCTTGGTGTTTTATGACTACTGATAAATTTTTTACTGCACAGATATTTGAAGATCAAAGAGCGGTATAAATATCTGCTATTTGGTGCTTGGTGTTTTATGACTACTGATAAATGCTCCAACCCAACTCCTGTGTTGTGAGAATCATAAACTTCAATCAGACTTCCTGTGGTGGCAGGAATTTTATGACCCTCTGTTTTTTTTGTTTCATTCTAAGGTTTATAGTCCCTCTACCATATGAGCCCCGTGAAGAATCCCCCGTTGACTCGGCATTATGTTTGGACTATGACCCTCTGTGATGCTAGCTTGGGGTTTTATGACCTAATGGCTGTGAGTCAATGATGTAGAACTAACTAAAAACTACCCATATAGAATCTAGGTTGCACCTCTTTGATTTGGTGATAAGCTGACTATTAAAAAAGATCTTGTTTAAGAATCAGACTATAACTTTTTGTTCTTTGAATTATTTTTTTAAGTTCTTATTAATATTTAACCATGTACACAACCATTGATGGGCATCTGTTGATCTACACACATAATGTACACACATACATAGTTTATATTACTACCATATCATACCTTATTTGTAAATAGTTTAACCTGTGCACACAAACACACACACACTTTTAATTACTTTCTCATTTAATCTTTTATCAGTTTTTGGCTCAATATGACCTATTAATGTGTCAATGTGCCATAAAACACCATTCATTCATCCATATTGAAAAAAAATTAGAGCACCTATATCATATAACTTTCAACCAAAAAAGCACTGACCCATAAGGCAATTAGTTACATAACATTATTCAGAATACGTTCTGACTATACAACTTACCCCAATATCCTTTGATTATATAAGAGGCAACCATAAAGCATCATGATATCTAAATACTGCAGGTAGTCGAATAAAAAACACATTAAGAAAGTGTTGTCAAATAACAATATTCAGTAGGAGAACAGTGTCCGCAAACTTTCATTTAACATTTTCTAAGTACGAGAACAGTGAAAGGTTGAAAGGCCGAAATGGGATTTTGTTTTTTAGTTTTTGTGTTTTCGTGAAAAAAGTCTAATTCCGAAAACATCTAAATTTTCCAAGTACGAGAGCAGTGAAAGGTTGAAAGGCCGAAATGTCTTCTTTTTTTCTTCTGATCTTTAGTTTTTGTGTTGTCTTGAAAAAAAGTTTAAGTCCGAGAAACATCGAACATTTTCTAAGTCCGAGAAGAGTGAAATGTTGAAATGCCGAAAGGCCACCCTTTTCTGATATTTAGTTTTTTGCGCTATGTAATTTTCATAAAAAATATTCAGTCAGCAAACTTTCATCGAAAACTTCTAAGTCCGAGAAACATCGAAAATTTTCTAAGTCCGAGAAATGAAATGTTGAAAGGCCGAAAGGCCACCTTTTTCTGATATTTATAAGTCCGAGAAGTGAAATATTGAGAATAAAAACCTCTCTGGAAAAAAAGTCAAATCTCCCTGGAAAAAAAGTCAAATCTCCCAGGTAACCCTCCTGAAAATATCACATGTATGTTGTGTTTTTTAGTTGTACAATTGATATATTGCCCAGCTGTTTTTGTTTCCGAATGTTGTCGTTTAAGTTGAATTTGGTTCTGTTGTCATTGTGTTTTGTTGTTGTTTAATTGATGTCTTGCCCATCTGTTGTTATTTAAATGGAATTTGGTCCTGTTGTCATTGTGGTTTGTTGTTGTTCAATTGATAACTTGCTCAGCTGTTTTGGATCTGTTGTCATTGTGTTTTGTTGTTGTTCTTTTTTTCAGGGGAGGTAACTCTAATTTATTAGCAGAAGTCACTTTCATTTCAAGGGAGGTTACTCTGATGTTTCAGGGGAAGTAACTCTATTTTTTAAGGGTAAGTAACTCTTTTTTCAAGGGAAGTAACTTTTTTATTTCAAGGGAGGCAACTCTGATGTTTCAGGGGAAGTAACTCTTTTATTTCAAGGGGGACAACTGATTTATCAGGGGAAGTAACTCTTTCATTTCAAGGGAGGCAACTCTGATTTTTCAGGGGAAATAACTGATTTTTTTCAGGGAAGGTAACTGCAATTTTTTAAGGGGAAGTAACTCTTTTATTTCAAGGGACGCAACTGATTTATCAGGGGAAGTAACACTTTAATTTCAAGGAAGGCAACTCTGATGTCTCAGGGGAAGTAACTCTTTTATTTCAAGGGAGGCAACTCTGATTTTTCAGGGGAAATAACTGATTTTTTTCAGGGGAGGTAACTGCAAATGTTTAAGGAGAAGTAACTCTTTTATTTCAAGGAAGGCAACTCTGATTTATCAGGGGAAGTAACTTATAATTTCAAGGGAGGCAACTCTGATGTTTCAGGGGAAGTAACTCTTTTTTTCAAGGGAGGTAACCCTGCTTTTTCAGGGCAAATAACTCATTTTTTAAGGGGATGCAACTCTTTTTGGAGGGAAGTTACTTTATTTCAAGGAAGGCAACTCTGATGTTTCAGGTGAAATAACTTTTTTATTTCAAGGAAGGCAACTCTGATGTTTCAGAGGAAATAACTTTTTTATTTCAAGGGAGGCAACTCTGATTTTTCAGGGACAGTAACTCTTTTATTTCAAGGGAGGCAACTCTGATGTTTCAGGGGATATAAATCATTTTTTAAGGGGAGGTTACTTTTTATTTCAAGGGAGGCAACTCTGATTTTCAGGGGAAATAACTTTTTTATTTCAAGGAAGGCAACTCTGATGTTTCAGAGGAAATAACTTTTTTATTTCAAGGGAGGCAACTCTAATATTTCAGAGGAAATAACTCTTTAATTTCAATGGAGGCAACTCTGATGTTTCAGGGGAAGTAACTCTTTTTTTCAAGGGAGGCAACTCTGATGTTTCAGGGGAAATAACTCATTTTTTAAGAGGAGGTAACTTTTTATTTCAAGGGAGACAACTGATTTATCAGGGGAAGTAACTCTTTCATTTCAAGGAAGGCAACTCTGATGTTTCAGAGGAAATAACTTTTTTATTTCAAGGGAGGTAACTCTAATATTTCAGAGGAAATAACTCTTTAATTTCAAGGGAGGCAACTCTGATGTTTCAGGGTAAGTAACTCTTTTTTTCAAGGGAGGCAACTCTGATGTTTCAGGGGAAATAACTCTCATTTTTTAAGGGGAGGCAACTCTTTTTGAAGGGAAGTAACTTTTTTATTTCAAGGAAGGCAACTCTGATGTTTCAGGGGAAGTAACTCTTTTCTTTCAAGGGAGGCAACTCCGATTTTTCAGGGGAAGTAACTCTTTAATTTCAAGGGAGGCAACTCTGATGTTGCAGGGGAAGTTACTCTTTTATTTCAAGGGAGACAACTCTGATTTTTCAGGGGAAATAACTGATTTTTTTTCAGGGGAGGTAACTGCAATTTTTTAAGGGGAAGTAACTCTTTTATTTCAAGGGAGGCAACTGATTTATCACGGGAAGTAACTCTTTAATTTCAAGTGATGCAACTCTGATGTTTCAGGGGAAGTAACTATTTTATTTCAAGGGAGGCAACTGATGTTTCAGGGGAAATAACTCTCATTTTTTAAGGGGAGGCAACTCTTTTTGAAGGTAAGTAACCTTTTTATTTCAAGGAAGGCAAATCTGATGTTTCAGGGGAAATAACTCATTTTTTAAGGGGAGGTAACTTTTTATTTCAAGGGAGGCAACTCTAATATTTCAGGGGAAATAACTCTTTAATTTCAAGGGAGGCAACTCTGATGTTTCAGGGGAAGTAACTCTTTTTTCAAGGGAGGTAACTCTGATGTTTCAGGGGAAATAACTCATTTTTTAAGGGGAGGTAACTTTTTATTTCAAGGGAGGCAACTCTAATATTTCAGGGGAAATAACTCTTTAATTTCAAGGGAGGCAACTCTGATGTTTCAGGGGAAGTTACTCTTTTTTTCAAGGGAGGTAACTCTGATTTTTCAGGGGAAATAACTCATTTTTTAAGGGGATGCAACTCTTTTTGAAGGGAAGTTACTTTTTTATTTCAAGGAAGGCAACTCTGATGTTTCAGGGGAAATAACCTTTTTATTTCAAGGAAGGCAAGTCTGATGTTTCAGGGAAAATAACTCTGTTTTTTAAAGGTAAGTTACTCTTTTTTTTCAAGGGAAGTAACTTTTTTATTTCAAGGGAGGCAACTCTGATGTTTCAGGGAAAGTAACTCTTTTATTTCAAGGGAGACAACTGATATATCAGGGGAAGTAACTTTTCATTTCAAGGGAGGCAACTCTGATGTTTCAGGGGAAGTAACTCTTTTATTTCAAGGGAGGCAACTGATGTTTCAGGGGAAATAACTCTCATTTTGTAATGGGAGGCAACTCTTTTTGAAGGGAAGTAACTTTTTTATTTCAAGGAAGGCAACTCTGATGTTTCAGGGGAAATAACTCATTTTTTAAGGGGAGGTAACTTTTTATTTCAAGGGAGGCAACTCTGATGTTTCGGGGGAAGTAACTCTTTTTTTCAAGGGAGGTAACTCTGATTTTTCAGGGGAAATAACTCATTTTTTAAGGGGATGCAACTCTTTTTGAAGGGTAGTAACTCTTTTTTTCAAGGGAAGTAACTTTTTTATTTCAAGGGAGGCAACTCTGATGTTTCAGGGGAAGTAACTCTTTTATTTCAAGGGAGGCAACTGATTTATCAGGGGAAGTAACTCTTTAATTTCAAGGGAGGCAACTGATGTTTCAGGGGAAATAACTCTCATTTTGTAAGGGGAGGCAACTCTTTTTGAAGGGAAGTAACTTTTTTATTTCAAGGAAGGCAACTCTGATGTTTCAGGGGAAATAACTCATTTTTTAAGGGGAGGTAACTTTTTATTTCAAGGGAGGCAACTCAAATATTTCAGGGGAAATAACTCTTTAATTTCAAGGGAGGCAACTCTGATGTTTCAGGGGAAGTAACTCTTTTTTTCAAGGGAGGTAACTCTGATTTTTCAGGAGAAATAACTCATTTTTTAAGGGGATGCAACTCTTTTTGAAGGGTAGTAACTCTTTTTTTCAAGGGAAGTAACTTTTTTATTTCAAGGGAGGCAACTCTGATGTTTCAGGGGAAGTAACTCTTTTATTTCAAGGGAGGCAACTGATTTATCAGGGGAAGTAACTCTTTAATTTCAAGGGAGGCAACTCTGATGTTTCAGGGGCAGTAACTCGTTTTTTCAAGGGAGGTATCTCTGGTTTTTCAGGGGAAATAACTGATTTTTTTCAGGGGAGGTAACTGCAACTTTTTAAGGGGAAGTTACTCTTTTATTTCAAGGGAGACAACTCTGATGTTTCAGGGGAAGTAACTCTTTTATTTCAAGGGAGACAACTGATTCACCAGGGGAAGTAACTCTTTTATTTCAAGGGAGGCAACTCTGATTTTTCAGGGGAGGTAACTGCAACTTTTTAAGGGGAAGTTACTCTTTTATTTCAAGGGAGACAACTCTGATGTTTCAGGGGAAGTAACTCTTTTATTTCAAGGGAGACAACTGATTCACCAGGGGAAGTAACTCTTTTATTTCAAGGGAGGCAACTCTGATGTTTCAGGGGAAGTAACTCTTTTTTCAAGGGAGGTAACTCTGATTTTTCAGGGGAAATAACTCATTTTTAAGGGGATGCAACTCTTTTTGAAGGAAAGTAACTTTTTTATTTCAAGGAAGGCAACTCTGATGTTTCAGGGGAAATAACTTTTTTATTTCAAGGAAGGCAACTCTGATGTTTCAGGGGAAGTAACTCTTTTCTTTCAAGGGAGGCAACTCCGATTTTTCAGGGGAAGTAACTCTTTAATTTCAAGGGAGGCAACTCTGATGTTGCAGGGGAAATAACTTTTTTATTTCAAGGGAGGCAACTCTGATTTTTAAGGGACAGTAACTCTTTTATTTCAAGGGAGGCAACTCTGATGTTTCAGGGGGAGTAACTATAATTTATTAGCAGAAGTAACTCTCATTTCAGTGGAGGTTACTCTGATGTTTCAGGGGAAGTAACTCTATTTCTTAAGGGTAAGGTACTCTTTTTTTTCAAGGGAAGTAACTTTTTTATTTCAAGGGAGGCAACTCTGATTCCTCGTGTGGTTGCCGGGGTAGAATACAACCACTGCAAACACACCGTCACATGCAGAGGGGTAGGACCCCCCCCCCCCCCCCCCCCCCAGTGGCAGAAAAACAATAAACGTGGCTCCAGCGTAAATGGAGTTTTTATGATAGAATTTGCAGCAACTCTGCAGTTCAGGGTGAGAAGGTTCTAGGCCCATTTTCCGTATTTTATCTCGATGTACATGGAAGATGAGCCTGGCATGTTCATGCCTGTTAGGCGCCATATAACCTGTAATGTGTTGGTGCGCCTTAAAACCCCAATTCAATTCAATTCTGATTTTGCAGGGGAAATAACTGATATTTTTCAGGGGAGGTAACTGCAATTTTTTAAGGGGAAGTAACTCTTTTATTTCAAGGGAGGCAACTGATTTTTCAGGGGAAGTAACTCTTTTATTTCAAGAGAGGCAACTGATGTTTCAGGGGAAATAACTTCATTTTTTAAGGGGAGGCAACTCTTTTTGAAGGGAAGTAACTTTTTTATTTCAAGGAAGGCAACTCTGATGTTTCAGTGGAAGTAACTCTTTTATTTCAAGGGAGGCAACTCTGATGTTTCAGGGGAAATAACTCTATTTTTTAAGGGTAAGTAACTCTTTCATTTCAAGGGAGGCAACTCTGATTTTTCAGGGGAAGTAACTCTTTTATTTCAAGGGAGGCAACTCTGATTTTTCAGGGTAAATAACTGGGTTTTTTTCAGGGGAGGTAACTGCAATTTTTTAAGGGGAAGTAACTCTTTTATTTCAAGGGAGGCAACTGATTTATCACGGGAAGTAACTCTTTCATTTCAAGGGAGGCAACTCTGATGTTTCAGGGGAAGTAACTCTTTTTTTAAAGGGAGGTAACTTTTAATTTCAAGGGAGGCAACTCTGATGTTTCAGGGAAAATAACTATTGTTTAAGGGTAAGTAACTCTTTTTTTCAAGGGAAGTAACTTTTTTATTTCAAGGAAGGCAACTCTGATGTTTCAGGGGAAATAACTCTATTTTTTCAAGGGGAGCAACTCTGATTTTTCAGGGGAAGTAACTCTATTTTGAGGTAACTTTTTATTTCAAGGGAGGCAACTCTGATGTTTCAGGGGAAATAACTCTCATTTTTTAAGGGGAGGCAACTCTTTTTCAAGGGAAGTAACTTTTTTATTTCAAGGGAGGCAACTGATTTATCAGGGAGAGGTAACTTTTATTTCAAGGGAGGAAACTGATTTTTCAGGGGAAGTAACTCTTTTATTTCAAGGGAGGCAACTCTGATGTTTCAGAGGAAATAACTCATTTTTTAAGGGGAGGCAACTCTTTTTGACGGGAAGTAACTTTTTTATTTCAAGGAAGGCAACTCTGATGTTTCAGGGGAAATAACTCTCATTTTTTAAGGGGAGGCAACTCTTTTTGAAGGGAAGTAACTTTTTTTTTTCAAGGAAGGCAACTCTGATGTTTCAGGGGAAATAATTTTTTATTTCAAGGAAGGCAACTCTGATGTTTCAGGGGAAGTAACTCTTATTTCAAGGAGGCAACTCTGATTTTTCAGGGGAAATAACCGATTTTTTTTTCAGGGGAGGTAACTGCAAATGTTTAAGGGGAAGTAACTCTTTTATTTCAAGGGAGGCAAATTGATTTATCAGGGGAAGTAACTCTTTAATTTCAAAGGAGGCAACTCTGATGTTTCAGGGGAAATAACTCATTTTTTCAGGGGAGGGAACTCTTTTTGAAGGGATAAAACTTTTTTTATTTCAAGGAAGGCAACTCTGATGTTTCAGGGCAAATAACTATTTTTGCAAGGGAAGTAACTCTTATTTCAAGGGAGGCAACTCTGATGTTTCAGGGGAAATAACTCTATTTTTTCAAGGGAGCAACTCTGATCTTTCAGGGGAAGTAACTCTTTCTTTCAAGGCAGGTAACTGATTTTTCAGGGGATATAACTTTTTATTTCAAGGGAGGCAACTCTGATGTTTCAAATTCAACTTAACAACAACAAACAGGCAAGATATCAAAGGATCAACAACAACAAAACACAATGACAACAGGACCAAATACAACTGAAACAACAACAGCAGGGCAATATATCAATTGAACAACAACAACAAAACACAATGACAACAGGACCAAATACAACTGAAACAACAACATCCTCGCAAGATATCAATTGATCAGCAAAACAACACAATGACAACAGGACCAAATACAACTGAAACAACAACAGCAGAGCAATATATCAATTGAACAACAACAAAACACAATGATAACAGGACCAAATTAAACTTAAACAACAACAGTCAGGCAATATATCAATTGAACAACAACAAAACACAATGACAACAGAACCAAATTCAACTTAAACGACAACATTCAGGCAAGATATCAATTGAACAACTACAAAACACAATGACAACAAATTCAACTTAAATAA
The DNA here is from genome assembly GCA_037043455.1 of Cyrtodaria siliqua. Lineage (NCBI taxonomy): Eukaryota > Metazoa > Mollusca > Bivalvia > Adapedonta > Hiatellidae > Cyrtodaria > Cyrtodaria siliqua. The sequence continues at coordinate 111,376 of JAWPHD010002689.1, forward strand.
CAACAGCCGCAGCAGATATCAATAGATCAACAACAACAAAACACAATTACAACAGAATCAAAATCAAATTAAATAACTACCGCCGGGCAACATATTAATTAAACAAAGCTAAACAAAACACAGTGACAACAGGACCAAACTCAACGTATATAACAACAAACAGGCAAGACATCAATTGAACAACAACAACAAAACACAATCACCACAGGACCAAATTAAACAGAAACAACAACAGACGGGCGAGCTATCATTTGATCAACAACAAACCACAATCACAACAGGACCAAATAAAACTTAAACAACAACAGCCATGCAAGATATCAATTGATCAACAACACAACACATGGATTCAACTTAACAGCAACAGCCGGGCTAGATATCAATTAAACAGCAATACAAAACACAATGACTACATGACCAAATACAACTGAAACAACAACAGCCAGGCAATATATTAATTGAACAACAACAACAAAACACAATGACAACAGAATCAAATTCAACTTTAATGACAACAGTCAGGCAAGATATCAATTTAACAACTACAAACAAAACAATGACAACAGCATCAAATTCAATTTAAATAACAACAGCCAGGCAAGATATCAATTGAACAACAACAAAACACAATGATAACAAGAACAAATTCAATTTAAATAACAACAGATGGGCAAGACATCAATTGAACAACAACAAAACACACTGACAACAGGACCAAATTCAAATTAACAACAACAGCCGGGAAAGATATCAATTGAACAACAACAACAAAACACACTGACAACAGCATCAATTCAACTTAAGCAACAACAGCCAGACAAGATATCAACTGAACAACAACAAAACTCAATGACAACACGAACAAATTAAACTTAAACAACAACATCAATTGAACAACAACAAAACACAATGACAACAGGAACAAATTAAACTTAAACAACAACATCAATTGATCAACAACAACAAAACACAATGACAATAGAACCAAATTCAATTTAAAACAGATGGGCAAGACATCAATAGATCAACAAAAACAAAACACATTGACAACAGCACCAAATTCAACCACTTAAATAACAACCGCCGTGCAACATATCAATTGAACAACAACAAAACACAATGAGAACAGGACCTAATTAAACTTAAACAACAACAGCCGGGCTAGATATCAATTGATCAACACCAAAACACAATGACAACAGGACCAAATAAAACGTAGACAACAACAGCCTTGCAAGATATCAATTGAACAACTACAAAACACAATGACAACAGATACAAATTGAACTTAAATAACAACAGAAGCACAAGATATCAATAGATCAACTACAGCAAAACACAATGACAACAGAATATAATTCAACTTAAATAACAACAGCCGAGCAACATATCAATTAAACACTAACAAAACACAATGATAACAAGACTAAATTAAACTGAAACAACAACAGCTAGGCTAGCTATCAATTGATCAACAACAAACCACAATGACAACAGGACCAAATAATGCTTAAACAACAACAGCCTTGCAAGATATCAATTGATCAACAACACAACACATGTACAACAGCACTAAATTTAACTTAACAACAACAGCCGGGCAAGATATCAACAGAACAACAACAACAAAACACAAGAACAACAGGACCAAATACAACTGAAACAACAGCCAGGCAATATATCAATTGAACAACAACTACAAAACACAATGACAACAGCATCAAATTCAACTTAAATAACAAAAACCTCACAAGATATCAATTGATCAACAACAAAACTATGACAACAGGACCAAATTCAACTTAACAACAACAGACAGGCAAGATATCAAAGGATCAAAAACAACAAAGCACAATGACAACAGCATCAAATTCAGCTTAAATAACAACAGCCGGGAAAGATATCAATTGAACAATAACGAAACACAATGATAACAAGACCAAACTGAACTTAAATAACAACCGCCAGGAAACATATCAATTAAACAACAACAACAAAACACAATGACAACAGGATCAAATTAAACTTAAACAACAACAGTCAGGCAATATATCAATTGAATAAGAAAACACAATGACAACAGGACATAATTCAATTTGAATAACAACAGAGGGGCAAGATATCAATTGAACAAAAACAACATAACACAATGACAACAGAACCAAATTCAACTTAAATGACAACATTCGGGCAAGATATCAATTGAACAACTACAAAACACAATGACAACAGGACCAAACTCAACCTAAAACACAACAGACTGGCAAGACATCAATTAAACAACAACAACAAAACACAATGACAACAGGACCAAATTAAACTGAAACAACAACAGCCGGGCGAGCTATCATTTGATCAACAACAAACCACAATGACAACAGGACCAAATAAAACTTAAACAACAACAGCCTTGCAAGATATCAATTGATCAACAACATAACACATGGAAAACAGCACCAAATTCAACAGAACAACAACAAACGGGCAAGATATCAAAGGATCAACAACAACAAAACACAATGACAACAGAACCAATTTCAACTTAAACGACAACAGTCGGGCAAGATATCAATTTAACATCTACAAAAAAAACACAATGACAACAGCATCAAATTCAACTTAAATAACAACAGCCGGGTAAGATATAAATTGAACAACAACAAAACACAATGATAACAAATTCAACTTACATAACAACAGCCGGGCAAGATATCAATTGAACAACAACAAAACACAATGATAACAAGACAAAATTCAATTTGAATAACAACAAATGGGGAAGACATCAATTGAACAACAACAACAAAACACAATGACCACAGAACCAAATTGAACTTAAACAACATCTGCCGGGCAACATATCAATTGAACAACTACAAAACACAATGATAAACAAGACCAAATTCAATTTAAATATCAACAGATGGGCAAGACATCAATTGAACAACAATAAAACACAATGACAACAGGAACAAATAAAACGTAAACAACAACAGCCGGGCTAGATATCAATTGATCAACAACAAAACAATGACAACAGGACCAAATAAAATTTCAACAACAACATTCTCGCAAGATATCAATTGATCAACAACACAACACAACGACAACATGACCAAATTCAACTTAACAACAACAGACGGGCAAGATATCAAAGGATCAACAACAATAAAACGCAATCACAACAGGACCAAATACAACTGAAACAACAACAGCTGTGCAATATCTCAATGAAACAACAACAACAAAACACAATGACAACAGGAACAAATTCAACTTAACAACAACAAACGGGCGAGATATCAAAGGATCAACGACAACAAAACACAAGGACAACAGGACCAAATTCAACTGAACAACAACAAACGGGCAAGATATCAAAGGATCAACAACAACAAAACACAATGACAACAGGAACAAATTCAACTTAACAACAACAAACGGGCGAGATATCAAAGGATGGGCAAGGACAACAGGACCAAATAAAATTGAACTTAAACAACAACTGCCGGACAGCATATCAATTAAACAACAACAACAACAAAACACAATGACAACAGGACCAAATTAAAATTAAACAAGAACTGCCGAGCAACATATCAATTGAACAACAACAAAACACAATGACAACTGGACCAAATTCAACTTAAACGACAACATTCGGAAACAACAACAGCTGGGCAATATATCAATTGTACAACTAAAAAACACAATGACAACAGCACCAAATTTAACTTAAACAACAACAGTCGGGCAAGATATCAATTGTACATCTAAAAAACACAATGACAACATCACCAAATTCAACTTAAATAACAACAGCCGGGTAGCAAATCAATAAAACAACAACAAAACCCAACGACAACAGCAGCAAATTCAACTTAAATAACAACAGACGGGCAAGATATAAATTAAACTATAACAAAACACAATGATAACAAGACCAAATTCAATTTAAATAACAACAGACGGACAAGACATCAATAGATCAACAACAACAAAACACAATGACAACAAGACCAAATTAAACTGAAACAACAAGAGCTAGGCTAGCTATCAATTGATCAACAACAAAACACAATGAAAAGAGGACCAAATTAAACTTAAACAACAACAGTCGGGCAAGATATCAATTGAACAACAACAACAACAAAGCACACTGACAACAGGACCAAATTCAAATTAAAAACAACAGCCAGGCAAGATATCAATTGAACAACAACAACAAAACACACTGACACCAGCATCAAATTCAACTTAAACACAAACAGCCGGACAAGATATCAATTGAACAACAACAAAACACAATGATAAACAAGACCGAATTCAATTTAAATAACAACAGTCTGGCAAGATATCAATTGTACATCTAAAAAACACAATGACAACATCACCAAATTCAACTTAAATAACAACAGCCGGGCAAGATATCAATAGATCAACAACAACAAAACACAATGACATCAGAACCATATTCAACTTAAATAACAACCGCCGGGCAGCAAATCAATAAAACAACAACAAAACCCAACGACAACAGCGGCAAATTCAACTTAAATAACAACAGACGGGCAAGATATAAATTAAACTATAACAAAACACAATGATAACAAGACCAAATTCAATTTAAATAACAACAGACGGACAAGACATCAATAGATCAACAACAACAAAACACAATGACAACAAGACCAAATTAAACTGAAACAACAACAGCTAGGCTAGCTATCAATTGATCAACAACAAAACACAATGAAAAGAGGACCAAATTAAACTTAAACAACAACAGTCGGGCAAGATATCAATTGAACAACAACAACAACTAAGCACACTGACAACAGGACCAAATTCAAATTAAAAACAACAGCCAGGCAAGATATCAATTGAACAACAACAACAAAACACACTGACACCAGCATCAAATTCAACTTAAACACAAACAGCCGGACAAGATATCAATTGAACAACAACAAAACACAATGATAAACAAGACCAAATTCAATTTAAATAACAACAGATGGGCAAGACATCAATTGATCAACAACAAAACAATGACAACAGGACCAAATAAAACGTAAACAACAACAGCCGGGCTAGATATCAATTGATCAACAACAAAACAATGACAACAGGACCAAACAAATTTAAACAACAAGAGACTCGCAAGATATCAATTGATCAACAACACAACACAATGACAACAGGATCAAATTCAACTTAACAACAACACACGGGCAAGATATCAAAGGATCAACAACAACAAACCACAATGACAACAGGACCAAATTCAACTTAAATAACAACAGACTGGCTAGATATCAATTGAACAACAACAACAAAACACAAGGACGACAGGACCAAACTAAACTTAAACAACAACAGCCGTGCCAGATATCAATTGATCAACAACAAACCACAATGACAACAGGATGAAAAAAAGCTTAAACAACAACAACCTTGCAAGATATCAATTGAACAACAACAACAAAACACATTGACAACAGCACCAAATTCAATTTAACAACAACAGCCAGGCAAGCTATCAAATGAACAACAACAACGAAACACACTGACAACAGGACCAATTTCAACTTAACAACAACAAACAGGCAATATATCAAAGAATCAACAACAGCAAAACACACTGACAACAGGACCAAATTCAAAATAACAACAACAGCCGGGCAAGATATCAACTGAACAACAACAAAACACAATGACAAGAGGAACAAATTAAACTTAAACAACAACATCAATTGATCAACAACACAACACAATGACAACAGGACCAAATTAAACTTAAACAACAACAGTCTGGCAAGATATCAATTGAACAACAACAACAAAACACACTGACAACAGCATCAAATTAACCAACAACAGCCGGGCTAGATATCAATTGATCAACAACAAAACAGTGACAACAGGATCAAATTCAACTTAAACAACAACATCCGGGCAAGATATCAATTGAACAACAACAACAACAAAACACACTGTCAACAACATCAAATTCATCATAAACAACAACAGATGGGCAAGGCATCAATTGAACAACAACAAAACACAATGACAACAGGAACAAATAAAACTGAAACAACAACAGCCGGTCTAGATATCAATTGATCAACAACAAAACAATGACCACAGGACCAAAGAAAATTTAAACAACAAAAGCCTCGCAAGATATCAAAGGATCAACAACAACAAAGCACAATGACAACATGACCAAATACAACTGAAACAACAAAAGCTGGGCAAAATATCAATTGAACAACTACAAAACACAATCATGATAACAAGACCAAATTTAATTTAAATAACAACAGACGGGCAAGACATAAATAGATCAACAACAACAAAACACAATGACAACAGAACCAAATTGAAGTTAAACAACAACAGCCTTGCAAGATATCAATTGAACAACAACAAAACATAATGACAACAGCACAAAATTCAACTTAACAACAACAGCCGGGCTAGATATCAATTAAACAACAACAACAAAACACAATGACAACAGGACCAAATACAACTGAAACAACAACAGACAGGCAATATATCAATTGAACAACAACAACAAAACACAATGACAACAGAACCAAATTCAACTTAAACGACAACAGTCAGGCAAGATATCAATTTAACAACAAAAAACAACAACATAATGACAACAGCATCAAATTCAACTTAAATCACAACAGCCGGGCAAGATATCAATTGAACAACAACAAAACACAATGATAACAAGACGAAATTCAAAGAAAAATAACAACATATGGGCAAGACATCAATTGCACAACAACAAAGCACAATGACAACAGGACCAAATTCAATTTGAATAACAACAAAGGGGCAAGATATCAATTGAACAACAACAACAAAACAGAATGACAACAGAACCAAATTAAATTGAAACAACATCAGCCTTGCAAGATATCAATTGATCAACAACACAACACATTGACAGACAACAGCACCAAATTTAACTTAACAACAAGAGCCAGGCAAGCTATAAAACGAACAACAACAACAAAACACACCGACAACAGGACCAAATTTAACTTAACAATGATAACATAATTAACAACAGATGGGCAAGACATCAATTGAACAACAACAAAACACAATGACAACAGGACCAAATTAAACTTAAACATCAACAGCCGAGATAGATATCAATTGATCAATAACAAAACACAATGACAACAGGACCAAATAAAACTTAAACAACAACAGTCAGGTAATATATCAATTTAACAACAACAAACCACAATGAGTACAGGACCAAGCCGTGCTAGATATCAAGTGATCAACAACAAACCACAATAACAACAGGATGAAATAAAGCTTAAACAACAACAGCCTTGCAAGATATCAATTGAACAACAACAAAACACAATGACAACAGGAACAAATAAAACTTAAACAACAACAGCCGGGCTAGATATCAATTGATCAACAACAAAACACAATCACAACGAGACCAAATTCAATTTAAATAACAACAGACAGGCAAGATATCAATAAAACAACAATAGAACATAATGACAATAGAACCAAATTGAACTTAAACAACAACCGCCGGGCAACATATCAATTAAACAACAACAACAAAACACAATGACAACGGGATCAAATCAAAGTTAAACAACAACAGTCGTGCAAAATATCAATTGAACTACAACAAAACACAATGACAACAGGACTAAATTCAATTTCAATAGCAACAGAGGAGCAAGACATCAATTGAACAACAACAACAAAACACAATGACAACAGAACCAAATAAAACTTAAACAACAACAGCCGAGCTAGGTATCAATTGATCAACAACAAAACACAATGACAACAGGACCAAATAAAACTTAAACAACAACAGCCTCGCAAGATATCAATTGATCAACAACACAACACAATGACACTAGGATCAAATTCAACTTAACAACAACAAACGGGCAAGATATCAAAGGATCAACAACAATAAAACACAATGACAACAGGACCCAATACAACTGAAACAACAACAGCAGGGCAATATATCTACTGAACACCAACAACAAAACACAATGACAACAGGACAAAATACAACTGAAACAACAACAGCCTCGCAAAATAGCAATTGATCAACACCACTTCAGAATGACAACAGTTCCAAATTCAACTTAACAACAACAAACAGGCAAGATATCAAAGGATCAACAACAACAAAACACACTGACAACAGGACCAAATTCAAATTAACAACAACAGCCGGGAAAGATATCAATTTGAACAACAACAACAAAACACACTGACAACAGCATCAATTCAACTTAAACAACAACAGGCGGGCAAGATATCAACTGAACAACAACACACCACGATGACAACAGGAACAAATTAAACTTAAACAACAACATCAATTGATCAAAAACACAACACATGTGACAATAGGACCAAATTCAACTGAAACAACAACAGAAGGGCAAGATATCAAAGGATCAACAACAACAAAACACAATGACAACAGGACCAAATACAACTGAAATAATAACAGTAAGGTAATATATCAATTGAACAACAACAAAACACAATGACAACTGGACCAAATTCAATTTAAATAACAACAGACAGGCAAGGCATCAATAGATCAACAACAACAAAACACACTGACAACAGGACCAAATACAAATTAACAACAACAGCCGGGAAAGATATCAACTGAACAACAACAACAAAACACAATGACAACAGAACCAAATAAAACTTAAACAACAAAAGGTATCAATTGATCAAGAACAAAGCACAATGACAACAGGACCAACTAAATTTAAACAAACAACAGCCTCGCAAGATATCAATTGATCAACAACACAACACAATGACAACAGGATCAAATTCAACTTAACAACAACAAAACACAATGACAACGGGACCAAATATAACTGAAACAACAACAGCCTCGCAAAATATCAATTGATCAACAACACTACAGAATGACAACAAGACCAAATTCAACTAAACAAATACCAACGGGCAAGATATCAAAAGATCAACAACAACAAAACACACTGACAACAGGACCAAATTTAAATTAACAACAACAACCGGGAAAACAACATCAAGTCAACTTAAACAACAACAGCAATTGATCAACAACACAACACAATGACAACAGGAACAAATTAAACTTAAAAAACAACATCAATTGATCAACAACACAACACAATGACAACCGGACCAAATGCAACTGAAACAACAACAACCTCGCAAAATATCAATTCATCAACAACACTACAGAAATTCAACTTAACAACGACAAACGGGCAAGATATCAAAGGATCAACAACAACAAAACACAATGACAACAGGACCAAATTGAACTTAAATAACAACAGAGGGGCAAGACATCAATGAACAACAACAACAAAACACAATACAACAGGACCAACCTCGACTTAAATAACAGACTAGCAAAACATCATTTGAACAACAACAACAAAACACAATGACGACAGGCCCAAACTAAACTAAACAACAACAGCCGTGCTAGATATCAATTGATCAACACCAAACCACAATGACAACAGGATGAAATAAAGCTTAAATAACAACAGCCGGGAATGATATCAATTGAACAACAACAAAACACAATGACAACCGGAACAAATTCAACTTAAATAACAACCGCCTTGCAAGATATCAACAAACAACAACAATCAAACACAATGACAACAGGACCAAATTAAACTTAAACAACAACAGTCGGGCAAGATATCAATTGAACAACAACAACAAAACACACTGACAACAGCATCAAATTCAACTTAAACAACAACAGCCGGGCAAGATATCAATTGAACAACAACAAAACACAATGACAACCGGAACAAATTCAACTTAAATAACAACCGCCGTGCAAGATATCAACAAACAACAACAATCAAACACAATGACAACAGGACCAAATTAAACTTAAACAACAACACTAGGGCAAGTTATCAATTGAACAACAACAACAAAACACACTAACAACAGCATCAAATTCAACTTAAACAACAACAGCCGGGCAAGATATCAATTGAACAACAACAAAACACAATGACAACAGGAACAAATAAAACTTAAACAACAACAGCCGCGCTAGATATCAATTGATCAACAACAAAACAATGACAACAGGACGAAATAAAATTTAAACAACAAAAGCCTCGCAAGATATCAATTGATCAACAACACAACACAATGACAACAGGATCAAATTCAACTTAACAACAACAGACAGGCAAGATATCAAAGGATCAACGACAACAAAGCACAATGACAACATGACCAAATACAACTAAAACAACAGCAGCTGGGCAAAATATCAATTGAACAACTACAAAACACAATGATAACAAGACAAAATTCAATTAAAATAACAACAGACGGGCAAGACATAAATAGATCAATAACAACAAAAGACAATGACAACAGAACCAAATTGAACTTAAATAACAACGCTGGGTAACACATCAATTAAACACCAACAACAAAATACAATGACAACAGGACCAAATACAACTGAAACAACAACAGCCAGGCAAGATATCAATTGAACAACAACAACAAAACACACTGACAACAGCATCAAATTCAACTTAAACAACAACAGCCGGGCAAGATATCAATTGAACAACAACAAAACACAATGACAACAAATTCAACTTAAATAACAACAGCCACGCAAGATATCAATAGATCAACAACACATCACAATGACATCAGGACCAAATTCAACTTAACAACAACAGACGGGCAAGATATCAAAGGATCAACAACAACAAAGAACAATGACAACATGACCAAATACAACTGAAACAACAACAGCTGGGCAAAATATCAACTGAACAACTACAAAACACAATGATAAGACCAAATTTAATTTAAATAACAACCGCCGGGCAACATATCAATTAAACAACAAAAACAAAATACAATGACAACAGGACCAAATTAAACTTAAACAACATCAGTCAAGCAATATATCAATTGAACAACAACAAAACACAATGACAACAGGACCAAATTCTATTTGAATAACAACAGAGGGACAAGATATCAATTGAACAACAACAACAAAACACAATGACAACAGAACCAATTTAACTTAAACGACAATATTCGGGCAAGCTATCAATTGAACAACTACAAAACATAATGACAACAAATTCAACTTAAAAACAACAGCCGCGCAATATATCAATAGATCAACGACAACAAAACACAATAACAACAGAACCAAATTCAACTTAAATAACTACTGCAGGGCAACATAATAATTAAACAAAGCTTAACAAAAACACAGTTGCAACAGGACCAAACTCAACCGAAATAACAACAGACAAGCAAGACATCAATTGAACAACAACAACAAAACACAATGACAACAGGACCAAATTAAACTGAAACAACAACAGCCGGGCGAGCTATCATTTGATCAACAACAAACCACAATGACAACAGGACCAAATAAAGCTTAAACAACAACAGCCTTGCAAGATATCAATTGATCAACAACACAACATATAAAATTCAACTTAACAACAACAGCCGGGCTGGATATCAATTAAACAACAACAACAAAACACAATGACAACAGGACCAAACTCAACTTAAATAACAACAGATGGGCAAGACATCAATTGAACAACAACAACAAAACACAATGACAACAGGACCAAATACAACTGAAACAACAACAGCCTGGTAATATATCAATTCAACAACAACAACACAACACAATGACAACAGAAACATATTCAACTTAAATAACAACAGCCAGGCAAGATATCAATTGAACAACAACAAAAGACAATGATAACAAGACGAAATTCAATTTAAACAAGAGGCCCAAGAGGGCCTGTGAACGCTCTACTGGCTGTTATACCATTGATGAATCGAGTCGTACTACATGGTGTCTAGAGTGTACACAAGGTTTTTCAAGTATTTGACCTAGTGACCTAGTTTTTGACCCCATGGGACCCATTTTCGAACTTGACCAAAATATAATTAAGACAACATTTCGACAAAGTTTCATCAAGATCGGGTCAGAAATATGGCCTCTAGAGTGTACTAGTGACCTAGTTTTTGACCCTGTGTGACCCATCTTCGAACTTTAGCAAGCTATAATTGAGACAAATATTCTGACAAAATTGCATCAAGATCGGGTCAAAAATATGGCCTCTAGAGTGTACACTAGGTTTTTCCAAAGTTTGACCTAGTGACCTAGTTTTTAACTCCATGTGACCCATTTTCAAACTTGATCAAGATATAATTAAGATAAACAATTTGACAAAGTTGCATCAAGCTCGGGTAACAAATATGACCTCTAGAGTGTACACAAGTTTTTCAAGTATTTGACCTAGTGACCTAGTTTTTGACCCCACATGACCCATTTTTGAACTTGACTGAGATTTCATTGAGACAAACATTCTGACAAAGTTTCATCAAGATTGGGTCAAAAATATGGCCTCTAGAGTGTACACACGGTTTTTCCAAAGTTTGACCTAGTGACCTAGTTTTTAACACCATGTGACCTATTTTTGAACTTGACCAAGATATAATTAAGACAAACATTTTGACAAAGGTTCATCAAGATTGGGTCAGAAATACGGCTTCTAGAGTGTACACAAGGTTTTTCAAGTATTTGACCTAGTGACCTAGTTTTTAACCCCATGTGACCCATTTTCAAACTTGACCAAGATATAATTAAGACAAACATTCTGACAAAGTTGCATCAAGATCGGGTAAAAAATATGGCCTCTAGAGTGTACACACGGTTTTTCCAAAGTTTGACCTAGTGACCTAGTTTTTAACACCATGTGACCCATTTTTGAACTTGACCAAGATATAATTAAGACAAACATTTTGACAAAGAGTGTACACAAGGTTTTTCCAATATTTGACCTAGTGACCTAGTTTTTAATACCATGTGACCCATTTTTGAACTTGACCAAGATATAATTAAGACAAACATTTTGACAAAGTTTCATCAAGATTGGGTCAGAAATACGGCTTCTAGAGTGTACACAAGGTTTTTCAAGTATTTGACCTAGTGACCTAGTTTTTGACCCCACATGACCCATTTTCGAACTTGACCGAGATTTCATTGAGACAAACAATTAAGATAAACATTCTGACAAAGTTGCATCAAGCTCGGGTCAAAAATATGGCCTCTAGAGTCTACACAAGGTTTTTCCAATATTTGACCTAGTGACCTAGTTTTTAACTTCATGTGACCCATTTGCGAACTTGATCAAGATATAATTAAGATAAACAATTTGACAAAGTTTCAACACGATTGGGTAACAAATATGACCTCTAGAGTGTACGCAATTTTTTTCAAGTATTTGACCTAGTGACCTAGTTTTTGACCCACATGACCGAGATTTCATTCAGACAAACATTCTGACAAAGCTTCATCATTATCAGGTCAAAAATATGGCCTCTAGAGTGTACACACGGTTTTTCCAAAGTTTGACCTAGTGACCTAGTTTTAAAACCATGTGACCCATTTTTGAACTTGACCAAGATATAATTAAGACAAACATTTTGACAAAGTTTCATCAAGATTGGATCAGAAATACGGCTTCTAGAGTGTACACAAGGTTTTTCCAATATTTGACCTAGTGACCTAGTTTTTGACCCCATATGACCCATTTTCAAACTTGACCGAGATTTCATTGAGACAAACATTCTGACAAAGTTTCATGATGATTGCATTAGAAATGTGGCCTCTAGAGTGAACACAAGCAAAAGTTAATGGACGGACGACGGACGGACGACGGACGGACGACGGAAGACGGACAACACACCATCCCATAAGCTCTGCTGGCCCTTGGCCAGTAGAGCTAATAAAAACAGACGGGCAAGACATCAATGGATCAACAACAACAAAACACAATGACAACAGAACCAAATTCAACTTAAATAACAACCGCCGTGCAACATACCAATAAAACAACAACAACAACAAAACACAATGACAACGGGACCAAATTAAACTTAAACAACAACAGCAGGGCTAGATATCAATTGATCAACAACAAAACAATGACAACAGGACCAAATTCAACTTAACAACAACAGACGGGCAAGATATCAAAGGATCAAACACAACAAAGCACAATGACAACATGACAAAATACAACTGAAACAACAACAGCTGGGAAAAAATATCAATTGAACAACTACAAAACACAAGGACAACAGCATCAAATTCAAGATAAATAACAACAGCCGGGCTAGATATCAATTGAACAATAACAAAACACAATGATAACAAGACCAAATTCAATTTAAATAACAACAGACGGGCAAGACATAAATAGATCAACAACAACAAAACACAATGACAACAGAACCAAATTAAACTTAAACAACAACAGTAAGGCAATAAATCAATTGAACAACAACAAAACACAATGAAAACAGGACAAAATTCAATTTGAATAACAACAGAGGGGCAAGATATCAATTGAACAACAACAACATAACACAATGACAACAGAACCAAATTCAACTTAAACGACAACATTTGGGCAAGATATCAATTGAACAACTACAAAACACAATGACAACATATTCAACTTAAATAACAACAGCCGCGCAAGATATCAACAGATCAACAACATCAAAACACAATTACAACAGAACCAAATTGAACTTAAATAACTACCGCCGGGCAACATAATAATTAAACAAAGCTAAACAAAACACAGTTGCAACAGGATCAAACTCAAACTAAATAACAACAGACTGGCAAGACATCAATTGAACAACAACAACGAAACACAATGACAACTGGACCAAATTAAACTGAAACAACAACAGACGGGCGAACTACCATTTGATCAACAACAAACCACAATGACAACAGGACCAAATAAAGCTTAAACAACAACAGCCATGCAAGATATCAATTGATCAACAACACAACACATGGACAACAGCACAAAATTCAACTTAACAACAACAGCCGGGCTAAATACCAATTAAACAACAACAACAAAACACAATGACAACAGGACAAAATACAACTGAAAAAACAACAGAGAGGCAATATATCAATTGAACAACAACAACAAAACACAATGACAACAGAACCAAATTCAACTTAAACGACAACAGTCAGGCAAGATATAAATTTAACAACTACAAAAAAAACACAATAACAACAACATCAAATTCAACTTAAATCACAACAGCCGGGCAAGATATCAATTGAACAACAACAAAACAATGATAACAAGACGAAATTCAATAAAAAATAACAACAGATGGGCAAGACATCACTTGAACAACAACAAAACACAATGACAACAGGACCAAATTCAATTTGAATAACAACAGAGGGGCAAGATATCAATTGAACATCAACAAAACACAATGACAACAGGACCAAATTTCATTTAAATAACAACCGAGGGGCAAGACATCAATTGAACAACAACAACAACAAAACACGATGACAACAGAACCAAATAAAACTTAAACAACAACAGCCGGGCTAGATATCAATTGATCAACAACACAACACAAT
This sequence comes from Cyrtodaria siliqua, assembly GCA_037043455.1. Taxonomy (NCBI): domain Eukaryota; kingdom Metazoa; phylum Mollusca; class Bivalvia; order Adapedonta; family Hiatellidae; genus Cyrtodaria; species Cyrtodaria siliqua. The sequence goes on from JAWPHD010002689.1 coordinate 126,947, forward strand.
GACAACTGGCCCAAATTCAATTTGAATAACAACAGAGGGGCAAAATATCAATTGAACAACAACAACAAAACACAATGACAACAGTACCAAATTCAACTTAAACAACATCATTCGGAAACAACAACAGCTGGGCAATATATCAATTGTACAACTAAAAAACACAATGACAACAGCACCAATTTCAACTTAAATAACAACAGCCAGGCAATATATCAACTGTACAACTAAAAACCACAACAAAAACAGCACCAAATTCAACTTAAATAACAACAGCTGGGCAAGATATCAGTAGATCAACAACAACAAAACACAATGACATCAGAACCATTTTCAACTTAAATAACAACCACCGGGCAGCATATCAATAAAACAACAACAAAACACAATGACAACAGCATCAAATTCAACTTAAACATCAACAGCCTTGCAAGATAGCAATTGATCAACTACACAACACAATGACAACAGGACCAAATAAAACTTCAACAACAACAGCCTTGCAAGATATCAATTGATCAACTACACAACACAATGACAACAGCACCAAATTCAACTGAAACAACAACAATTGGGCAATATATCAATTGAACAACAACAACAAAACACAATGACAACAGAACCAAATTGAACTTAAACGACAACTGTCAGGCAAGATATCAATTGAACAACTACAAAATACAATGACAACAGCATAACAATTCAACTTAAATAACAACAGACGAGCAAGATATCAATTGAACAACAACAAAACACAATGATAACAAGACCAAACTCAATTTAAATAACAACAGATGGGAAAGACATCAATTGAACAACAACAAAACACAATGATAACAAGACCAAATTCAATTTAAATAACAACAAATGGGCAAGACATCAATTGAACAACAACAAAACACAATGACAAAAGGACCAAATAAAACTTAAATAACGACAATTGGGCAAGATATCAATTAAACAACTACAAAACGCAATGACACCAGCATCAAATTGAACTTAAACAACAACAGGCTAGCTAATTATCAATTGAACAACTACAAAACACAATGAAAACAGCTCCAAACTCAACTTAAATAACAACAGCTGTGCAAGATATCAATAGATCAACAACAAAAAAACACAATGACAACAGAAGCAAATTCAACTTAATTAACTGCCAGGCAACACATCAATTAAACAACAACAATAAGAAAACACAATGACAACAACACCAAATTAAATTTAAATAACAATAGAGCGGCAATACATCGATTGAACAACAACAACAAAACACAATGACAACCGAACCAAATTCAACTTAAACGACAACCTTCGGGCAAGATATCAATTAAACAGAACAACTACAAAACACAATGACAACAGCACCAAATTGAACTTAAATAACAACAGAAGCACAAGATATCAATAGATCAACAACAACAAAACACAATGACAACAGAATCATATTTAACTTAAATAACAACCGCCGGGCAACATATCAATCAACACTGACAAAACACAATGACAACAGGACCAAAATCAATTTAAATAACAACAGACGGGCAAGATATCAATTAACAATAACAAAACACAATAATAACAAGACCAAATTCAACTTAAATAACAACAGATGGGCAAGACATCAATAGATCAACAACAACAAAACACAATGACAACAGGACCAAATTAAACTGAAACAACAACAGCTAGGCTAGCTATCAATTGATCAACAACAAACCATAATGACAACAGGACCAACTAAAGATTATACAACAACAGACTTGCAAGATATCAATTGATCAACAACACACACATGGACAACAGCACCAAATTCAACTTAACAACAAGAGCCAGGCAAGCTATTGAAACGAACAACAACAACAAAACACAATGACAACAGGACCAAATTCAACTTAACAACAACAGCCGGGCAAGATATCAAAGGATCAACAACAATAAAACACAATGACAACAGATCCAAGTTCAACTTAAATGAACACAGCCGAGCAAGTTATCAATTGAACAACAACAAACCACAATGACAACAGGACCAAATTCAATTTAAATAACAACAGACGGGCAAGACATCAATCAAACAACAACAACAAAACACAATGACAACAGGACCAAATTAAAGTGAAACAACAACAGCCGTGCTAGATATCAAGTGATCAACAACAAACCACAATAACAACAGGATGAAATAAAGCTTAAACAACAACAGCCTTGCAAGATATCAATTGAACAACAACAACAAAACACAATGACAACAGGACCAAATAAAATTTAAACAAACAACAGCCTCGCAAGATATCAAAGGATCAACAACAACAAAACACAATGACAATAGGACCAACTACAACTGAAACAACAACAGCCTCGCAAAATATCAATTGATCAACAACACTACAGAATGACAACAGGACCAAATTCAACTAAACAAATACCAACGGGCAAAATATCAAAAGATCAACAACAACAAAACACACTGACAACAGGACCAAATTTATATTAACAACAACAACCGGGAAGGATATCAATTGAAAAACAACAATAAAACGCACTGACAACAGCATCAAGTCAACTAAACAACAACAGCAATTGATCAACAACACAACACAATGACAACAGGACCAAATTCAACTTAAACAACAACAGACGGGCAAGATATCAAAGGATCAACAACAATAAAACACAATGACAACAGGAACAAATACAACTGAAACAACAACAGCCTGGCAATATATCAATTCAACAACAACAACAAAACACAATGACAACAGCATCAAATTCAACATAAATAACAACAGCCGGGAAGACATCAATTGAACAACAACAACAAAACACAATGACAACAGGACCAAATTCAACTTAAATCACAACAAACGGGCAAGATATCAAAGGATCAACAACAACAAAACACAATGACAACAGGACCAAATACAACAGAAACAACAACAGCAGGGCAATATATCAATTGAACAAAAACAACAAAACACAATGACAACAGGACCAAATACAACTGAAACAACAAAAGCCTCGCAAAATATCAATTGATCAACAACACTACAGAATGACAACAGGACCAAATCCAACTTAACAACAACAAACGGGCAAGATGTCAAAGGATCAACAACAACAAAACACAGTGACAACAGGACCAAATTCAACTTAAATAACAACAGACGTGGAAGACATCAATTGAACAATAACAACAAAACACAATGGCAACAGAAACAAATAAAATTGAAACAACAAAAGCCGGGCTAGATATCAATTGATCAACAACAAAACAATGACAACAGAACCAAATAAAATTGAAACAACAAAAGCCTCGCAAGATATCAATTGATCAACAACACAACACAATGACAACAGGATCAAATTCAACTTAACAACAACAGACGGGCAAGATATCAAAGGATCAACAATAACAAAGCACAATGACAACATGACCAAATACAACTGAAACACAAACAGCCGGACAAGATATCAATTGAACAACAACAAAACACAATGACAACAGGACCAAATTCAATTTGAATAACAACAGAGGGGCAATACATAAATAGATCAACAACAACAAAACCCAATGACAACAGAACCAAATTGAACTTAAATAACAACATTCAGGCAATATATCAATTGAACAACAACAACAAATAACAATGACAACAGGACCAAATTAAACTTAAACAACAACAGTCATGCAATATATCAATTGAAAAACAACAAAACACAATGACAACAGGACAAAATTCAATTTGAATAACAACAGAGGGGCAAGATATCAATTGAACAACAACAACATAACACAATGACAACAGAACCAAATTCAACTTAAATAACTACTGCCGGGAAACATATTATTAAACAAAGCTAAGCAAAACACAGTTGCAACAGGATCAAACTCAACCTAAATAACAACAGACTGGCTAGACATCAATTGAACAACAACAACGAAACACAATGACAACAGGACCAAATTAAACTGAAACAACAACAGACAGGCGAACTACCATTTGATAAACAACAAACCACAATGACAACAGGACCAAATAAAGCTTAAACAACAACAGCCATGCAAGATATCAATTGATCAACAACACAACACATGGACAACAGGACCAACTAAAGATTATACAACAACAGACTTGCAAGATATCAATTGATCAACAACACAACACATGGACAACAGCACCAAATTCAACTTAACAACAACAGCCGGGCTAGATACCAATTAAACAACAACAACAAAACACAATGACAACAGTACCAAATATAACTAAAACAACAACAGACAGGCAATATATCAATTGAACAACAACAACAAAACACAATGACAACAGAACCAAATTCAACATAAACGACAACAGTCAGGCAAGATATCAATTTAACAACTACAAAAAAACACAATGACAACAGCATCAAATTCAACTTAAATCACAACAGTCGGGCAAGATATCAATTGAACAACAACAAAACACAATGATAACAAGACGAAATTCAATAAAAAATAACAACAGATGGGCAAGACATCAATTGAACAACAACAAAACACAATGACAACAGGACCAAATTCAATTTGAATAACAACAGAGGGGCAAAATATCAATTGAACAACGACAAAACACAATGACAACTGGACCAAATTCAATTTGAATAACAACAGAGGGGCAAAATATCAATTGAACAACAACAACAAAACACAATGACAACAGAACCAAATTCAACTTAAACAAAAACATTCGGAAACAACAACAGCTGGGCAATATATCAATTGTAGAACTAAAAAACACAATTACAACAGCACCAAATTCAACTTAAATAACAACACCTGGGCAAGATATCAGTAGATCAACAACAACAAAACACAATGACATCAGAACCATTTTCAACTTAAATAACAACCACCGGGCAGCATATCAATAAAACACAATGACAACAGCAGCAAATTCAACTGAAACAACAACAGCCTTGCAAGATATCAATTGATCAACTACACAACACAATGACAACAGAACCAAATTGAACTTAAACGACAACTGTCAGGCAAGATATCAATTGAACAACTACAAAATACAATGACAACAGCATAAAAATTCAACTTAAATAACAACAGACGGGCAAGATATCAATTGAACAACAACAAAACACAATGATAACAATACCAAATTCAATTTAAATAACAACAGATGGGAAAGACATCAATTGAACAACATTAAAACACAATAATAACAAGACCAAATTCAATTTAAATAACAACAAATCGGCAAGACATCAATTGAACAACAACAAAACACAATGACAAAAGGACCAAATAAAACTTAAACAACAACAGTCAGGCAATATATCAATTGAACAACAACAAAACACAATGACAACTGAACCAAATTCAATTTGAATAACAACAGAGGGGCAATATATCAATTGAACAACAACAACAAAACACAATGACCACAGAACCAAATTCAACTTAAACGACAACATTCGGCAACAACAACAGCTGGGCAATATATAGATTGTACAACTAAATAACACAATGACAACATCAGCAAATTCAACTTAAACAACAACAGCTGTGCAAGATATCAATAGATCAACAACAACAAAACACAATGACAACATAAGCAAATTCAACTTAAATAACCGCCGGGCAACATATCAATTAAACAACAACAACAACAAAACACAATGACAACAGCTCCAAATTGAATTTAAATATCAACAGAAGCACAATATATCAATAGATCAACAACAACAAAACACAATGACAACAGAATCATATTCAACTTAAATAACAACCGCCGGGCAACATATCAATTAAACAACACTGACAAAACACAATGTCAACAGCACCAAATTCAACTTAACAACAAGAGCCAGGCAAACTATGAAACGAACAACAACAACAAAACACACTAACAACAGGACTAAATTCAACTTAACAACAACAGCCGGGCAAGATATCAAAGGATCAACAACAACAAAACACAATGACAACAGATCCAAGTTCAACTTAAATGAAAACAGCCGAGCAAGTTATCAATTGAACAACAACAAACCACAATGACAACAGGACCAAATTCAATTTAAATAACAACAGACGGGCAAGACATCAATTGAACAACAACAACAAAACACAATGACAACAGGACCAAATTAAACTGAAACCACAACAGCCGTGCTAGTTATCAAGTGATCAACAACAAACTACAATAATGACAGGATGAAATAAAGCTTAAACAACAACAGCCTTGCAAGATATCAATTGAACAACAACAACAAAACACAATGACAACAGGACCAAACAAAACTTAAACAACAACAGCCGGGCTAGATATCACTTGATCAACAACAAAACACAATCACAACAAGACCAAATTCAATTTAAATAACAACAGAAAGGCAAGACATCAATAGATCAACAACAACAAAACATAATGACAACAGAACCAAATTGAACTTAAACAACAACCGCCGGGCAACATATCAATTAAACAACAACAACAAAACACAATGACAACGGGACCAAATTAAAGTTAAACAACAACAGACGGGCACGATATCAATTGAACAACAACAACAAAACACAATGACAACAGAACCAAATAAAACTTAAACAAGAACAGCCGGGCTAGATATCGATTGATCAAGAACAAAACACAATGACAACAGGACCAAATAAAATTTAAACAACAACAGCCTCGCAAGATATCAATTGATCAACAACACAACACAATGACAACAGGATCAAATACAACGGAAACAACAACAGCCTGGCAATATATCAATTCAACAACAACAACAAAACACAATGACAACAGAAACCAATTCAACTTAAATAACAACAGCCGGGCAAGATGTCAGTTGAAAAACAACAAAACACAATGATAACAAGACCGAATTCAATTTTAATAAAAGCAGATGGACAAGACATCAATAGATCAACAACAACAAAACACAATGACAACAGAACCAAATTCAACTACTAAAATAACAACCGCCGTGCAACATATCAATGAAACAACAACAACAAAACACAATGACAGGAGGACCAAATTAACCTTAAACAACAACAGTCAGGCAAGATATCAATTAAACAACAACAACAAAACACAATGACAACAGGACCAAATTCAACGTAAAAACAACAGCAAGGCAATAGATCAATTGAACAACAACAATAAAACTCAATGACAACAGAATCAAATTCAACTTAAACAACAACAGCCGGGCGAGATATCAATTGATCAATAACAAAACACAATGACAACAGGACCAAATTCAACTTAACAACAACAGCCGGGCAAGATATCAATTAAACAACAACAACAAAACACAATGACAACAGCACCAATTACAACTGAAACAACAACAGCCAGGCAATATATCAATTGAACAACAACAACACAACACAATGACAACAGAACAAAATTCAGCTTAAAAGACAACAGTCAGGTAAGATATCAAATGAACTACTACAAAACACAATCAATTGAAAAAAATACAAAACACAATGACAACAGCATCAAATTCAACTAAAATAACAACAGCCGGGCAAGACATCAATTGAACAACAACAACAAAACACAATGACAACAGGACCAAATTCAGCTTAAATAACAACAGACGGGTAAGACATCGATTGAACAACAACAACAAAACACAATGACAACGGCATCAAATTCAACTTTAATAACAACAGCCGGGAAAGACATCAATTGAACAACAACAACAACAAAACACAATGACAACAGCACGAAATTCAACTGAAACAACAACAGCCAGACAATATATCAATTGAACAACAACAACAAAACACAATGACAAAAGAACCAAATTCAACTAAAACGACAACTGTCAGGCAAGATATCAATTGAACAACTACAAAATACAATGACAACAGCATAAAAATTCAACTTAAATAACAACAGACGGGCAAGATATGAAATGAACAACAACAAAATACAATGATAACAAGACCAAATTCAATTGAAATAAAAACAGATGGGCAAGACATCAATTGAACAACAACAAAACACAATGAAAACAGGACCAAATTAAACTTAAACAACAACAGCTGAGCTAGATATCACTTGATCAACAACAAAACACAATGACAACAGGACCAAATAAAACTTAAACAGCAACAGTCAGGCAATATATCAATTGAACAACAACAAAATACAATGACAACTGGACCAAATTCAATTTGAATAACAACAGAGGGGCAAGATATCAATTGAACAACAACAACAAAACACAAGGACAACAGAACCAAATTCAACGTAAACGACTACATTCGGAAACAACAACAGCCGGGCAAGATATCAATTGTACAACTAAAAAACACAATGACAACTGCACCAAATTCAACTTTAATAACAACAGCCGGGCACGATATCAATAGATCTACAACAACAAAACACAATGACATCAGAACCATATTCAATTTAAATAACAACAGACAGGTAAGATATCAATAGATCAACAACAAAACACAATGATAACAGGACCTAATTAAACTTAAACAAGAACAGCCGGGCTAGATATCAATTGATCTACACCAAAACACAATGACAACAGCACCAAATAAAATTGAACTTAAACAACAACTGCCGGGCAACATATAAATTAAACAACAACAACAATAAAACACAATGACAACAGGACCAAATTAAACTTAAACAACAACTGCCGAGCAACATATCAATTAAACAACAACAACAACAAAACAGAACAACAGGACCAAATTAAATTTAAACAACAACAGTCAGGCAATTAATTGAACCAAATTGAACTTAAATAACAACAGACTGGCAAAACATCAATTGAACAACAACAACAAAACACAATGACGACAGGACCAAACTAAATTTAAACAACAACAGCCTTGCAAGATATCAATTGAACAACAATAAAAAAACACATTGACAACAGCACCAAATTCAACTTAACAACACCAGCCAGGCAAGCTATCAAACGAACAACAACAACAAAACACACTGACAACAGGACCAAATTCAAATTAACAACAACAGCCGGGAAACATATCAATTGATCAACAACAAAACAATGACCACAGGACCAAATAAAATTTAAACAACAAAAGCCTCGCAAGATATCAATTGATCAACAACACAACACAATGACAACAGGTTCAATTTCAACTAAACAACAACAGACGGGCAATATATCAAAGGATCAACAACAACAAAGCACAATGACAACATGACCAAATACAACTGAAACAACAACGGCCGGGCTAGATATCAATTAAACAACTACAAAACACAATGATTACAAGACAAAATTCAATTTAAATAACGACATACGGGCAAGACATCAATAGATCAACAACAACAAAACACAATGACAACAGAACCAAATTGAACTTAAATAACCACTGCTGGTCAACATATCAATTAAACAGCAACAACAAAATACAATGACAACAGGACCAAATACAACCGAAACAACAACAGCCAGGCAATATATCAATTGAACAACAACAACAAAACACAATGACAACAGAATCAAATTCAACTTAAACGACAACAGTCAGGCAAGATATCAATTTAACAACTACAAAAAAAACACAATGACAACAGCATCAAATTCAACTTAAATAACAACAGCATGGCAATATATCAATTCAACAACAAGACAACAGAACCAAATTCAACTTAAATAACAACAGCCGGGCAAGATATCAGTTGAACAACAACAAAACACAATGACAACAAGACCTTATTCACTTTCAATAAAAACAGTCGGGCAAGATATTTATTGAACACCAACAACATAACACACTGACAACAGGACCAAATTGAATTTACAAACAACAGTCAGGCAAGATATCAATTAAACAACAACAATAAAACACAATAACAACAGGACCAAATTACAAAATTCAACTTAAACGACAACATTCGGGCAAGATATCAATTGAACAGAACAACTACAAAACACAATGACAACAGCTCAAAATTGAACTTAAATAACAACAAAAGCACAAGATGACAATAGATCAACAACAACAAAACAGAATGACAACAGAATCAAATTCAACTTAAATAACAACTTATCAATTAAACAACACTGACAAAACACAATGACAACAGGACCAAAATCAACTGAAACAACAACGGCCGGGCTAGATATCAATTGATCAACAACAAAACACAATGACAACAGGACCAAATAAAACTTAAACAACAACAGCTGGGCTAGACATCAATTGATCAACAACAAAACACAACCACAACAAAACCAAATTCAATTTAAAAAACAACAGACAGGCAAGACATCAATAGATCAACAACAACAAAAGACAATGACAATAGAACCAAATTGAACTTAAACAACAACCGCCGGGCAACATATCAATTAAACAACAACAACAAAACACAATGACAACAGGACCAAATTCAATTGGAATGACAACAGAGGGGCAAGATATCAATTGAACAACAACAACAAAACACAATGACAACAGAACCAAATTCAACTTAAACGACAACATTCGAGCAAGATATCAATTCAACAACTACAAAACACAATGACAACAAATTCAACTTAAATAACAACAGCCGCGCAAGTTAACAATAGATTAACAACAACAAAACACAATGACAACAGAACCAAATTCAACTTAAATAACTACCGCCGGGAAACATATTAAATAAACAAAACACAAAAAAACACAGCGACAACAGGACCAAACTCAATCTAAATAACAACAGATGGGCAAGACATCAATTGAACAACAACAACAAAACACAATGCCAACAGGACCAAATTAAATTGAAACAAAAACAGCCGGGGTAGCTACCATTTGATCAACAAAAAACTACAATGACAGCAGGACCAAATAAAGCTGAAACAACAACAGCCGTGCTAGTTATCAAGTGATCAACAACAAACTACAATAATAACAGGATGAAATAAAGCTTAAACAACAACAGCCTTGCAAGATATCAATTGATCAATAACATAACACATGGACAACAGCACCAAATTCAACTTAATAACAAGAGCCAGGCAAACTATGAAACGAACAACAACAAAACACACTGACAACAGGACCAAATTAAATTTAAATAACAACAGAGCGGCAGGACATCAATTGAACAACAACAGCAAAACACAATGACAACCGAACCAAATTCAACTTAAACGACAACATTCGGGCAAGACATGAATTAAACAGAACAACTACAAAACACAATGACAACAGCTCCAAATTGAACTTAAATAACAACAGAAGCACAATATATCAATAGATCAACAACAACAAAACTCAGTGACAACAGAATCATATTCCACTTAAATAACAACCGCCGGGCAACATATCAATTAAACAACACTGACAAAACACAATGACAACAGGACCAAAATCAATTTAAATAACAGAGTGGCAAGATATCAATTAAACAATAACAAAACACAATGATAACAAGACCAAATTCAATTTAAATAACAACAGACGGGCAAGACATCAATAGATCAACAACAACAAAACACAATGACAACAGGACCAAATTAAACTGAAACAACAACAGCTACGCTAGCTCTCAATTGATCAACAACAAACCACAATGACAACAGGACCAACTAAAGCTTAAACAACAACAGCCTTGCAAGATATCAATTGATCAACAACACAACACATGGACAACAGCACCAAATTCAACTTAACAACAAGAGCCAGGCAAACTATGAAACGAACAAGAACAACAAAACACACTGACAACAGGACCAAATTCAACTTAACAACAACAGCCGGGAAAGATATCAATTGATCAATAACAAAACACAATGACAACAGAAACAAATTCAACTTAACAACAACAGCCGGGCAAGATATCAATTAAACAACAACAACAAAACACAATGACAACAGCACCAATTACAACTGAAACAACAACAGCCAGGCAATATATCAATTCAACAACCACAACACAACACAATGACAACAGAACCAAATTCAGCTTAAACGACAACAGTCAGGCAAGATAACAAATGAACAACTACAAAATACAATGATAACAAGAAAATATTCAACTGAAATAAAAACAGATGGGCAAGACATCAATTGAACAACAACAAAACACAATGATAACAGGACCTAATTAAACTTAAACAACAACAGTCAGGCAATATATCAATTGAACAACAACAAATACAATGACAACTGGACCAAATTCAATTTGAATAACAACAGAGGGGCAAGATATCAATTGAACAACAAAACACAAGGACAACAGAACCAAATTCAACTTAAACGACAACATTCGGAAACAACAACAGCCGGGCAAGATATCAATTGTACAACTAAAAAACACAATGACAACTGCACCAAATTCAACTTTAATAACAACCGCCGGGCAAGATATCAATAGATCTACAACAACAAAACACAATAACATCAGAACCATATTCAACTTAAATAACACATGCCGGGCAGCATATCAATAAAACAACAACAAAACACAATGACAACAGCAGCAAATTCAACTTAAATAACAACAGATGGGCAAGCCATCAATTAAACAATAACAAAACACAATGATAACAGGTCAAATACAATTTAAATAACAACAGACGGACAAGACATCAATAGATCAAAAACAACAAAACACAATGACAACAGGACCAAATTAAACTGAAACAACAACAGCTAGCCTAGCATTCAATTGATCAACAACAAACCACAATGACAACAGGACCAAATAAAGCTTAACCAACAACAGCCTTGCAAAATATCAATTGATCAACAACACAACACATGGACAACAGCACCAAATTTAACTTAACAACAACAGCCGGGCAAGATATCAAATGAACAACAACAACAAAACACAAGAACAACAGGACCAAATACAACTGAAACAACAACAGCCGGGCCAGATATCAATTGAACAATAACAAAACACAATGATAACAAGACCAAATTCAATTTAAACAAGAACAGCCGGGCTCGATATCAATTGATCAACACCAAAACACAATGACAACAGGACCAAATAAAATTGATCTTAAACAACAACTGCCGGGCAACATATACATTAAACAACAACAACAACAAAACACAATAACAACAGGACCAAATTGAACATAAATAACAACAGAGGGACTAGACATCAATGAACAACAACAACAAACAACAATGAGAACAGGACCAAACTCGACTTAAATAACAACAGAAGGGCAAAACATCAATTGAACAACAACAACAAAACACAATGACGACAGGACCAAACTAAACTTAAACAACTACAGCCAGGCAAGCTATCAAACGGACAACAACAACAAAACACACTGACAACAGGACCAAATTCAAATTCACAACAACAGCCGGGAAACATATCAATTGAATCTTTAAGTATGAATTGAATTGAATGTTGTTTAACGGCTCATCAACACAGTATAGGTTATTTAGAGCCGCCCCAGAGAGAGGGGAAGGATACATAGGAATCCGGGAACCTGCCCTACTCTTATTATCGAATAGATTCCTATGGTTCTTTAACGTGCTCGGAAGATAGACCGATACACGGGACCGCCCGGTTTACGTCCCCATCCGACGGACGAGGCTAAGGTAAAGTGTCTTGCCCAAGAACACACCGACGGAACTCAGTGGCACCACGGAGGATTGAACCCGGGGCCTCCGGTAACATATCCGCCGCGCTACCGACTGCGCCACGCCAGCCCCTATCAATTGAACAACAACAACAAAACACACTGACACCAGCATCAATTCAACTTAAACAACAACAGTCGGGCAAGATATCAATTGAACAACAACAACAAAACACACTGACACCAGCATCAATTCAACTTAAACAACAACAGTCGGGCAAGATATCAATTGAACAACAACAAAACACAATGACAACAGGAACAAATTAAGCTTACATTACAACATCAATTGATCAACAACACAACACAATGACAACAGGACCAAATTCAACTTAAATAACAACCGCCGTGCAACATATCAATAAAACAACAACAATCAAACACAATGACAACAGGACCAAATTAAACTTAAAAAACAACAGTCGGGCAAGATATCAATTGAACAACAACAAAACACACTGACATCAGCATCAACTTCAAATTAAACAACAACAGCCGGGCAAGATATCAATTGAACAACAACAAAACACAATGATAAACAAGACCAAATTCAATTTAAATAACAAGAGATGGGCAAAACATCAATTGAACAACAACAAAACAAAATGACAACAGAAACAAATAAAACTTAAACAACAACAGCCGCGCTAAATATCAATTGACCAACAACAAAACAATGACCACAGGACCAAACAAAATTTAACAACAAAAGCCTCGCAAGATTTCAATTGATCAACAACACAACACAATGACAACAGGATCAAATTCAACTAAACAACAACAGACGGGCAATATATCAAAGGATCAACAACAACAAAGCACAATGATGACAACATGACCAAATACAACTGAAACAACAACAGCTGGGCAAAATATCAATTGAACAACTACAAAACACAATGAAAACAGCTCCAAACTCAACTTAAATAACAACAGCTGTGCAAGATATCAATAGATCAACAACAACAAAACGCAATGACAACAGAAGCAAATTGAACTTAAATAACTGCCGGGCAACATATCAATTAAACAACAACAACAACAAAACACAATGACAACAGCACCAATTACAACTGAAACAACAACAGCCAGGCAATATATCAATTGAACAACCACAACACAACATAATGACAACAGAACCAAATTCAGCTTAAACGACAACAGTCAGGCAAGATATCAAATGAACAACTACAAAACACAATCAATTTAACAACTACAAATTACAATGACAACAGCATCAAATTCAACTTAAATAACAACAGCCGGGCAAGACATCAATTGAACAACAACAACAAAACACAATGACAACGGCATCAAATTCAACTTAAATAACAACAGCCGGGGAAAAAATCAATTGAACAACAACAACAAAACACAATGACAACAGCACGAAATTCAACTGAAACAACAACAGCCAGACAATATATCAATTGAACAACAACAACAAAACACAATGACAAAAGAACCAAATTCAACTTAAACGACAACTGTCAGGCAAGATATCAATTGAACAACTACAAAATACAATGACAACAGCATAAAAATTCAACTTAAATAACAACAGACGGGCAAGATATGAATTGAACAACAACAAAATACAATGATAACAAGAAAAAATTCAACTGAAATAAAAACAGATGGGCAAGACATCAATTGAACAACAATAAAACACAATGATAACAGGACCTAATTAAACTTAAACACCAACAGTCAGGCAATATATCAATTGAACAACAACAAAACACAATGATATAAAGACCAAATTCAATTTAAATAACAACAGACGGGCAAGACATAAATAGATCAACAACAACAAAACACAATGACAACAGAACCAAATTGAACTTAAATAACAACTGCCAGGCAACATATCAATTAAACAACAACAACAACATAACACAATGACAACAGAACCAAATTCAACTTAAACGACAACATTTGGGCAAGATTCAATTGAAGAACTACAAAACACAATGACAACATATTGAACTTTAATAACAACAGCCGCGCAATATATCAATAGATCAACAACAACAAAACACAATTACAACAGAACCAAATTCAACTTAAATAACTACCGCCGGGCAACATAATAATAAAACAAAGCTAAACAAAACACAGTTGCAACAGGATCAAACTCAACCTAAATAACAACAGACTGGCAAGACATCAATTGAACAACAACAACGAAACACAATGACAACAGGACCAAATTAAACTGAAACAACAACAGACGGGCGCACTACCATTTGATCAACAACAAACCACAATGACAACAGGACTAAATAAAGCTTTAACAACAACAGCCATGCAAGATATCAATTGATCAACAACACAACACATGGACAACAGCACACATTTTAACTTAACCACAACAGCCGGGCTAGATACCAATTAAACAACAACAACAAAACACAATGACAAAAGGACCAAATACAACTGAAACAACAACAGACAGACAATATATCAATTGAACAACAACAACAAAACACAATGACAACAGAACCAAATTCAACTTAAACGACAACAGTCAGGCAAGATATCAATTTAACAACTACAAAAAAACACAATGACAACAGCATCAAATTCAACTTAAATAATAACAGCTGGGCAAGATATCAATTGAACAACAACAAAACACAATGACAACAAATTCAACTTAAATAACAACAGCCGCGCAAGATATCAATAGATCAACAACACAACACAATGACATCAGGACCAAATTCAACTTAACAACAACAGACGGGCACGATAGCAAAGGATCAACAACAACAAAACACAATGACAACATGACCAAATTCAACTTAAATAACAACAGACTGGCAAGACATCAATTAAAAAACAACAACAAAACACAATGACAACAGGCCAAAATTCAATTTAAATAACAACAGATGGGAAGACATCATTTGAACAACAACAACAACAAAACACAATGACAACAGGACCAAATTAAACTGAAACAACAGCCGTGCTAGATATCAAGTGATCAACAACAAAACACAATCACAACAAGACCAAATTCAATTTAAATAACAACAGACAGGCAAGACACCAATATATCCACAATGACAACAGAACCAAATTGAACTTAAACAACAACCGCCAGGCAACATATCAATTAAACAACAACAACAAAACACAATGACAACGGGACAACGTAAACTTAAACAACAACAGCCGGGCTAGATATCAATTAATCAACAACAAAACAATGACCACAGGACCAAATAAAATTTAAACAACAAAAGCCTCGCAAGATATCAATTGATCAACAACAAAACACAATGACAACAGCATCAAATTCAATTTAACAACAACAGACAGGCAAGATATCAAAGGATCAACAACATCTAAGTACAATGACAACATGACCAAATACAACTGAAACAACAATAGCTGGACAAAATATCAACTGAACAACTACAAAACAAATTGATAAGACCAAATTCAATTTAAATAACAACAGACGGGCAAGACATAAATAGATCAAAAACAGCAAAACACAATGACAACAGAACCAAATTGAACTTAAATAACAACCGCCGGGCAACATCTCAATTAAACAACAACAACAAAATACAATGGCAACAGGACCAAATTAAATTTGAATAACAACAGAGGGACAAGATATCAATTGAACAAGAACAACAAAACACAATGACAACAGAATCAAATTCAACTTAAACGACAACATTTGGGCAAGATATCAATTGAACAACTACAAAACACAATGGCAACAAATTCACCTTAAATAACAACAGCCGTGCAAGATATCAATAGATCAACAGCAACAAAACACAATAACAACAGAACCAAATTCAATTTAAATAACTACCGCCAGGCAACATATTAATTAAACAAATTAAGCTAAACAAAACACAGTGACAACAGGACCAAACTCAAACAAAATAAAATTGAACTTAAACAACAACTGCCGGCAACATATCAATAATACAACAACAACAACAACAAAACACAATGACAACAGGACCGAATTAAACTTAAACAACAACAGTCAGGCAATATATCAATTGACCAACAAAAAAACACAATGACAAAAGGACCAAATTGAACTTAAATAACAACAGAGGGGCAAGACATCAATGAACAACAACAACAAAACACAATGACAACAGGACCAAACTCGACTTAAATAACAACAGACTGGCAAGACATCAATTAAACAACAACTGGACCAAATACAACTGAAACAACAACAGCCAGGCAATATATCAATTGAACAACAACTACAAAACACAATGACAACAGAACCAAATTCAACTTAAATAAGAACCAGCATGCAACATATCAATTAAACAACAACAACAACAAAACACAATGACAACAGAAACAAATTAAACTTAAACAACAAAAGCTTGGCTAGATATCAATTGATCAACAACAAAAAACAATCACAACAAGACCAAATTGAATTTAAATAACAACACACAGGCAAGACATCAATAGATCAACAACAACAAAACACAGTGACAACAGAACCAAATTGAACTGAAACAACAACCGCCTGGCAACATATCAATTAAACAACAACAACAAAACACAATGACAACAGGACCAAATTGAACTTAAATAACAACAGAGGGGCAAGACATCAATGAACAACAACAACAAAACACAATGACAACAGGACCAAACTCGACTTAAATAACAACAGACTGGCAAAACATCAATTGAACAAGAACAACAAAACACAATGACGACAGAACCAAACAAAACTTAAACAAAAACATTTGGGCAAGCTATCAATTGAACAACAACAAAACACACTGACAACAGCATCAAATTCAACTTTAACAACAACAGCCAGCAAGATATCAATTGAACAACAACAAAACACAATGATAAACAAGACCAAATTCAATTTAAATAACAACAGAGGGGCAACACATCAATTGAACAACAACAAAACACAATGACAACAGAAACAAATAAAACTTAAACAACAACAGCTGGGCTAGATATCAATTGATCAACAACACAACACATGGACAACAGCACAAAATTCAACTTAACAACAACAGCCGGGCTAGATACAATTAAACAACAACAACAAAACACAATGACAACAGGACCAAATACAACTGAAACAACAACAGACAGGCAATATATCAATTGAACAACAACAACAAAACACAATGACAACAGGACCAAATTAAACTGAAACAACAACAGCCGGTCGAGCTGTCATTTGATCAACAACAAACCACAATGACAACAGGACCAAATAAAGCTTAAACAACAACAGCCTTGCAAGATATCTATTGATCAACAACACAACATACATAATTCAACTTAACAACAACAGCCGGGCAGGATATCAATTAAACAGCAACAACAAAACACAATGACAACAGGACAAAACTCAACTTAAATAACAACAGATGGGCAAGACATCAATTGAACAACAACAACAAAACACAATGACAACAGGACCAAATACAACTGAAACAACAACAGCCTGGTAATATATCAATTCAACAACAACAAGAAAACACAATGACAACAGAACCATATTCAACTTAAATAACAACAGCCGTGCAAGACATCAATTGAACAACAACAAAAAACAATGATAACAAGACCAAATTCAATTTAAATAAAAACAAATGGGCTAGACATCAATGAATCAACAACAACAAAACACAATGACAAGAGGACCAAATAAAACTTAACAACAGTCGGGCAAGATATCAATTGAACAACAACAACAACAAAACACACTGACAACAGGACCAAATTAAACTTAAAAACAACAGCCACGCAAGATATCAGTTGAACAACAACAACAACAAAACACACTGACAACAGGACCAAATTCAACTTAAACACAAACAGCTTGACAAGATATCAATTGAACAACAACAAAACACAATCATAAACAAGACAAAATTCAATTTAAATAACAACAGATGGTTCAATAACAGAAACAAATTGAACTTAAACAAGAACCGCCGGGCAACATATCAATTGAACAAAAACAACATAACACAATGACAACAGAACCAAATTCAACTTAAACGACAACATTCGGGCAAGACATGAATTAAACAGAACAACTACAAAACACAATGACAACAGCTCCAAATTGAACTTAAATAACAACAAAAGCACAATATATCAATAGATCAACAACAACAAAACACAGTGACAACAGAATCATATTCCACTTAAATAACAACCGCCGGGCAACATATCAATTAAACAACACTGACAAAACACAATGACAACAGGACCAAAATCAATTTAAATAACAACAGAGTGGCAAGATATCAATTAAACAATAACAAAACACAATGATAACAAGACCAAATTCAATTTAAATAACAACAGACGGGCAAGACATCAATAGATCAACAACAACAAAACACAATGACAACAGGACCAAATTAAACTGAAACAACAACAGCTACGCTAGCTATCAATTGATCAACAACAAACCACAATGACAACAGGACCAACTAAAGCTTAAACAACAACAGCCTTGCAAGATATCAATTGATCAACAACACAACACATGGACAACAGCACCAAATTCAACTTAACAACAAGAGCCGGGAAAGATATCAATTGATCAATAACAGAACACAATGACAACAGAAACAAATTCAACTTAACAACAACAGCCGGGCAAGATATCAATTAAACAACAACAACAAAACACAATGACAACAGCACCAATTACAACTGAAACAACAACAGCAAGGCAATATATCAATTGAAAAACCACAACACAACACAATGACAACAGAACCAAATTCAGCTTAAACGACAACAGTCAGGCAAGATATCAAATGAACAACTACAAAACACAATCAATTGAACAACTACAAAACACAATGACAACAGTATCAAATTCAACTTAAATAACAACAGCCGGGCAAGACATCAATTGAACAACAACAACAAAACACAATGACAACGGCATCAAATTCAACTTAAATAACAACAGCCGGGGAAAAACATCAATTGAACAACAACAACAAAACACAATGACAACAGCACGAAATTCAACTGAAACAACAACAGCCAGACAATATATCAATTGAACAACAACAACAAAACACAATGACAAAAGAACCAAATTCAACTTAAACGACAACTGTCAGGCAAGATATCAATTGAACAACTACAAAATACAATGACAACAGCATAAAAATTCAACTAAAATAACAACAGACGGGCAAGATATGAATTGAACAACAACAAAATACAATGATAACAAGAAAAAATTCAACTGAAACAACAACAGTCAGGCAATATATCAATTGAACAACAACAAAATACAATGACAACTGGACCAAATTCAATTTGAATAACAACAGAGGGGCAAGATATCAATTGAACAACAACAACAAAACACAAGGACAACAGAACCAAATTCAACTTAAACGACAACATTCGGAAACAACAACAGCCGGGCAAGATATCAATTGTACAACTAAAAATCACAATGACAACTGCACCAAATTCAACTTTAATAACAACCGCCGGACAAGATATCAATAGATCTACAACAACAAAACACAATAACATCAGAACCATATTCAACTTAAATAACAACTGCCGGGCAGCATATCAATAAAACAATAACAAAACACAATGATAACAGGTCAAATATAATTTAAATAACAACAGACGGACAAGACATCAATAGATCAAAAACAACAAAACACAATGACAACATGACCAAATTAAACTGAAACAACAACAGCTAGCCTAGCTATCAATTGATCATCAACAAACCACAATGACAACATGACCAAATAAAGCTTAACCAACAACAGCCTTGCAAAATATCAATTGATCAACAACACAACACATGGACAACAGCACCAAATTTAACTTAACAACAACAGCCGGGCAAGATATCAAATGAACAACAACAACAAAACACAAGAACAACAGGACCAAATACAACTGAAACAACAACAGCCGGGCCAGATATCAATTGAACAATAACAAAACACAATGATAACAAGACCAAATTCAATCTAAACAAGAAAAGCCGGGCTCGATATCAATTGATCAACACCAAAACACAATGACAACAGCAGCAAATTCAACTTAAATAACAACAGATGGGCAAGCCATCAATTAAACAATAACAAAACACAATGATAACATGTCAAATACAATTTAAATAACAACAGACGGACAAGACATCAATAGATCAAAAACAACAAAACACAATGACAACAGGACCAAATTAAACTGAAACAACAACAGCTAGCCTAGCTATCAATTGATCAACAACAAACCACAATGACAACAGGACCAAATAAAGCTTAACCAACAACAGCCTTGCAAAATAGCAATTGATCAACAACAAAACACATGGACTACAGCACCAAATTTAACTTAACAACAACAGCCGGGCAAGATATCAAATGAACAACAACAACAAAACACAAGAACAACAGGACCAAATACAACTGAAACAACAACAGCCGGGCCAGATATCAATTGAACAATAACAAAACACAATGATAACAAGACCAAATTCAATTTAAACAAGAACAGCCGAGCTCGATATCAATTGATCTACACCAAAACACAATGACAACAGGACCAAATAAAATTGATCTTAAACAACAACGGCCGGGCAACATATAAATTAAACAACAACAACAACAAAACACAATAACAACAGGACCAAATTGAACTTAAATAACAACAGAGGGACAAGACATCAATGAACAACAACAACAAACAACAATGAGAACAGGACCAAACTCGACTTAAATAACAACAGAAGGGCAAAACATCAATTGAACAACAACAACAAAACACAATGACGACAGGACCAAACTAAACTTAAACAACTACAGCCAGGCAAGCTATCAAACGGACAACAACAACAAAACACACTGACAACAGGACCAAATTCAAATTCACAACAACAGCCGGGAAACATATCAATTGAATTGAATTGAATTGAATGTTGTTTAACGGCTCATGAACACAGTTTAGGTTATTTAGAGCCATCCCAGAGAGAGGGGAAGGATACATAGGAATCCGGGAACCTGCCCTACTCTTATTATCGAATAGATTCCTATGGTTCTTTAACGTGCTCGGAAGATAGACCGATACACGGGACCGCCCGGTTTACGTCCCCATCCGACGGACGAGGCTAAGGTAAAGTGTCTTGCCCAAGAACACACCGACGGAACTCAGTGGCACCACAGAGGATTGAACCCGGGGCCTCTGGTTACAAATCCGCCGCGCTAACGACTGCGCCACGCCAGCCCCTATCAATTGAACAACAAAAACAAAACACACTGACACCAGCATCAATTCAACTTAAACAACAACAGTCGGGCAAGATATCAATTGAACAACAACAAAACACAATGACAACTGGAACAAATTAAGCTTACATTACAACATCAATTGATCAACAACACAACACAATGACAACAGGACCAAATTCAACTTAAATAACAACCGCCGTGCAACATACCAATAAAACAACAACAACAACAAAACACAATGACAAGATGACCAAATTAAACTTAACAACAGTCGGGCAAGATATCAACTGAACAATAACAACAACAAAACACACTGACAACAGGACCAATTTCAACTTAAAAACAACAGCCAGGCAAGATATCAATTGAACAACAACAATAAAACATACTGACACCAGCATCAAATTCAACTTAAACACAAAGAGCCGGACAAGATATCAATTGAACAACAACAAAACACAATGATAAACAAGACAAAATTCAATTTAAATAACAACAGATGGACAAGACATCAATTGAACAACAACAAAACACAATAACAGAAACAAATTGAACTAAAACAAGAACCGCCGGGCAACATATCAATTAAACAACAACAACAAAACACAATGACAACGGGACCAAATTAAACTTAAACAACAACAGCAGGGGTAGATATCAATTGATCAACAACAAAACAATGACAACGGGACCAAATTAAACTTAAACGACAACAGTCAGGCAAGATATCAATTGAACAACTACAAAACACAATGACAACAGCATCAAATTCAACATAAAGAACAACAGCCGGGCAAGATATCAATTGAACAACAACAAAACACAATGATAACAAGACCAAATTCAATTTAAATAACAACAGACGGGCAAGACATCAATTGAACAACAACAAAACACAATGACATCAAATTCAACTTAAATAACAACAGCCTCACAAGATATCAATAGATCAACAACACAACACAAAACAATGACAACAGGACCAAATTCAACTTAACAACAACAGACAGGCAAGACATCAAAGGATCAACAACAACAAAACACAATGACAACAGGACCAAATTCAAATTAACAACAACACCGGGAAATATATCAATTGAACAACAACAACAAAACACACTGAGAACAGCATAAATTCAACTTAAACAACAACGGCCGGGCAAGTTATCAACAGAACAACAACAAAACACAATGACAACAGGAACAAATTAAACTTAAACAACAACATCAATTGATCAACAACACAACACAATGACAACAGGACTAAATTCAACTTAAACAACAATTGACGGGCAAGATATCAAAGGATCAACAACAACAAAACACAATGAGAACAGGACCAAATACAACTGAAACAACAACAGCCTGGCAATATATCAATTCAACAACAAGACAACAGAACCAAATTCAACTTAAATAACAACAGCCGGGCAAGATATCAGTTGAACAGCAACAAAACACAATGTTAACAAGACCTTATTCAATTTAAATAAAAACAGCCGGGCAAGATATTAATTGAACACCAACAACATAACACACTGACAACAGGACCAAATTGAACTTAAAAACAACAGCCAGACAAGATATCAATTGAACAACAACAATAAAACACAATAACAACAGGACCAAATTAAATTTAAATAAAAACAGTGCGGCAAGACATCAAATGAACAACAACAACAAAACACAATGACAACCGAACCAAATTCAACTTAAACGGCAAGATATCAATTGCAAAGAACAACTACAAAACACAATGACAACAGCTCCAAATTGAACTTAAATAACAACAGAAGCACAAGATATCAATAGATCAACAAAAACAAAACACAATGACAACAAAATCAAATTCAACTTAAATAACAACCGCCGGGCAACATATCAATTAAACAACACTGACAAAACACAATGACAACAGGAACAAAATCAACTTAAAGAACAACAGACGCGAAATATATCAATTAAACAATAACAAAACACAATGATAACAAGACCAAATCTAATTTAAATAACAACAGACGGGCAAGACATCAATAGATCAACAACAACAAAACACAATGACAACAGGACCAAATTAAACTGAAACAACAACAGCTAGGCTAGCTATCAATTTATCAGCAACAAACCACAATGACAACAGGACAAACTAAAGCCTAAACAACAACATGCTTGCAAGATATCAATTGATCAACATCACAACACATGGACAACTGCACCAAATTTAACTGAACAACAACAGCCGGGCAAGATATCAACTGAACAACAACAACAAAACACAATGATAACAAGACCAAATGTAATTTAAATAACAACAGATGGGCAATACATCAATAGATCAACAATAACAAAACACAATGACAACGGAACCAAATTCAACTTAAACAAAAATAGCCGGGCTAGATATCAATTGATCAACAACAAAACACAATGACAACAGGACCAAATAAAACTTAAACAACAACAGCTGGGCTAGACATCAATTGATCAACAACATAACACAACCACAACAAAACCAAATTCAATTTAAATAACAACAGACAGGCAAGACATCAATAGATCAACAACAACAAAAGACAATGACAATAGAACCAAACTGAACTTAAACAACAACCTCCGGGCAACATATCAATTAAACAACAACAACAAAACACAATGACATCAGTACCAAATTCAATTGGAATGACAACAGAGGGGCAAGATATCAATTGAACAACAACAACAAAACACAATGACAACATAACTAAAGTCAACTTAAACGACAACATTCGAGCAAGATATCAATTCAACAACTACAAAACACAATGACAACAAATTCAACTTAAATAACAACAGCCTCGCAAACTAACAATAGATCAACAACAACAATACACAATGACAACAGAACCAAATTCAACTTAAATAACTACCGCCGGGCAACATATTAATTAAACAAAACACAAAAAAACACAGTGACAACAGGACCAAACTCAACCTAAATAACAACAGACGGGCAAGACATCAATTGAACAACAACAACAAAACACAATGCCAACAGGAACAAATTAAATTGAAACAACAACAGCCGGGCTAGCTACCATTTGATCAACAAAAAAACACAATGACAACATGCCCAAATAAAGCTTAAACAACAACAGCTTTGCAAGATATCAATTGATAAATAACACAACACATGGACAACAGCAAACAACAACAGACGGGCAATATATCAATTGGACAACAACAACAAAACACAATGACAACAGGACCAAATTAAACTGAAACAACAACAGCCGGTCGAGCTGTCATTTGATCAACAACAAACCACAATGACAACAGGACCAAATAAAGCTTAAACAACAACAGCCTTGCAAGATATCTATTGATCAACAACACAACATACATAATTCAACTTAACAACAACAGCCGGGCAGGATATCAATTAAATAGCAACAACAAAACACAATGACAACAGGACCAAACTCAACTTAAATAACAACAGACGGGCAAAACATCAATTGAACAACAAAAACAAAACACAATAACAACAGGACCAAATTAAACTGAAACACCAACAGCCGTACTAGATATCAAGTGATCAACAACAAACCACAATGACAACAACATGAAATAAAGTTTAAACAACAACAGCCTTGCAAGATATAAATTGAACAACAACAAAACACAATCACAACAAGACCAATTTCAATTAAATAACAGACAGGAAAGACATCAATAGATCAACAACAACAAAACATAATGACAACAGAACCAAATTGAACTTAAACAACAACAGCCGAGCAACATATCAATTAAACAACAATAACAAAACACAATGACAACGGGATCAAATTAAACTTAAACAACAACAGTCGGGCAATATATCAATTAAACAACAACAAAACACAATGACAACAGGACCAAATTCAAC
The DNA here is from genome assembly GCA_037043455.1 of Cyrtodaria siliqua. Classification (NCBI taxonomy): domain Eukaryota; kingdom Metazoa; phylum Mollusca; class Bivalvia; order Adapedonta; family Hiatellidae; genus Cyrtodaria; species Cyrtodaria siliqua. The sequence goes on from JAWPHD010002689.1 coordinate 153,755, forward strand.
AACAACAGCCTCGCAAGATATCAACTGATCAACAACACAACACAATGACAACAGGATCAAATTCAACTTAACAACAACAAACGGGCAAGATATCAAAGGATCAACAACAACAAAACACAATGACAACAGGACCAAATACAACTGAAACAACAACAGCAGGGCAATATATCAACTGAACACGAACAACAAAACACAATGACAACAGGACAAAATACAACTGAAACAACAACAGCCTCGTAAAATATCAATTGATCAACAACACAACACAATGACAACAGGACCAATTTCAACTTAACAACAACAAACAGGCAATATATCAAAGAATCAACAACAGCAAAACACACTGACAACAGGACCAAATTCAAAATAACAACAACAGCCGGGCAAGATATCAACTGAACAACAACAAAACACAATGACAAGAGGAACAAATTAAACTTAAACAACAACATCAATTGATCAACAACACAACACAATGACAACAGGACCAAATTCAATTTGAATAACAACAGAGGGACAAGATATCAATTGAACAACAACAACAAAACACAATGACAACTGGACCAAATTCAATTTGAATAACAACAGAGGGACAAGATATCATTTGAACAACAACAACAACAAAACACAATGACAACAAAACCAAATTCAACTTAAACGACAACATTCGGAAACAACAACAGCTGGGCAATATATCAATTGTACAACTAAAAAACACAATGACAACAGCACCAAATTCAACTTAAATAAAAACATCCGGCCAGGATATCAATTCTACAACTAAACAAGAGGTCAATGACCTTGAAGCTCTACCGATAGACTTTTGATAGCTAGGTCAACATTCCTGTGAAGTTTCATGAAAATCCATCAAGTAGTTTCATAGGGGTAGTCGCAAGTTTTCAATATATAACTATGTAAACAAAGCTGGCCGCTGGCGGCCATGTTTAATGTCAAATCAAAATAATTTTTGACAAGGATCAACATCATGTCATTCTGATCAATAAGACATCAAGAGCAACATCCCTGTACAGTTTTATGAAAATCCGCCAAGTAGTTTCAGAGGAGTAGTCGCTACAAGCTTTTACTATATAATTCTTTGTAAACAAAGACGGCCGCTGGCAGCCATGTTTAACGTCGAATCAAAACGATTTTTGACAAGGACCAATATCATATCATGCTGATCATTTTAGAAAAAGTCCCATATCAATATCACTTATAGTTTTCAAGAAGTAGTCACTACAATCTTGAATTTTGAAAATCTATTTTTAGCCATGGCGGCCATCTTAAATTTCCGGCCGGCCTAAAATTTTGCTAGGATCAATTAGACATCAAGAGCAACATTCCTGTAAAGTTTTATGAAAATACGCCAAGTAGTTTCAGAGTAGTAGTCGCTACAAGGTTTTACTATATAATTCTTTGTAAACAAAGATGGCCGCTGGCAGCCATGTTTAACGAAGAATGAAAACGACAAGGACCAACATCATGTCATGCTGATCATTTTAGAAAAAATCCCATATCAATATCACTTATAGTTTTCAAGAAGTAGTCGCTACAAACTTGTATTTTGAAAATCTATTTTTAGATGTGGCGGCCATCTTGAATTTCCGGCCGACCTGAAATTTTGCTAGGATCAATTAGACATTAAGAGCAACATTCCTGTAGAGTTTCATGAAAATCCGCCAAGTAGTTCCAGAGGAGTAGTCGCTACAAGTTTTTACTATATAATTCTATGTAAACAAAGATAGCCGCTGGCAGCCATGTTTAACGTTGAATCAAAACGATTTTTGACAAGGACCAACATCATATCATGCTGATCATTTTAGAAAAAGTCTCATATCAATATCACTTATAGTTTTCAAGAAGTAGTCGCTACAAACTTGTATTTTGAAATTAGTTTTTTAGCCGTGGCGGCCATCTTGAATTTCCGGCCAACCTAAAATGTTGCTAGGATCAATTAGACATCAAGAGCAACATTCCTGTGAAGTTTCATGAAAATCTGTCAAGTAGTTTCAGAGGAGTTGTCGCTACAAATAAAAGTTGATGGACAGACCGACAGACAGACGGACAGGCGGACGACGGACGCCGCACCACGGCATAAGCTCTGCTGATCTCTGATCAGTAGAGCTAAAAACACAATGACAACAGCACCAAATTCAACTTAAATAACAACAGCCGGGCAAGATATCAATACATCAACAACAACAAAACACAATGACATCAGAACTAAATTCAACTTAAATAACAACCGCCGGACAGCATATCAATAAAACAACAACAAAACACAATGACAACAGCAACAAATTCAACTTAAACAATAACAATCGGGCAAGATATCAATTGAAAAACTACAAAACGCAATGACACTAGCATCAAAAACAATGACCACAGGACCAAATACAATTTAAACAACAAAAGCCTCTCAAGATATCAATTGATCAACAACACAAAACAATGACAACAGGATCAAATTCAACTTAACAACAACAGACGGACAAGATATCAAAGGATCAACAACAAAACAATGACAACAGGAACAAATACAACTGAAACACTAACGGCCAGGCAATATATCAATTGAACAACAACAACAAAACACAATGGAAACAGAACCAAATTCTACTGAAACGACAACATTCTGGCAAGATATGAATTGAACAATTACAAAACACAATGACAATAGGACCAAATACAACTGAAACAACAACAGCCTGGTAATATATCAATTCAACAACAACAAAACACAATGACAACAGAACCATATTCAACTTAAATAACAACAGACGGGCAAGATATCAATTGAACAACAACAAAACACAATGATAACAAGACCAAATTCAATTTAAATAAAAACAGATGGGCAAGACATCAATGGATCAACAACAACAAAACACAATGACAACAAAACCAAATTCAACTTAAATAACAACCGCCGTTAAACATACCAATAAAACAACAACAACATAACACAATGACAAGAGGACCAAATTAAACTTAACAACAGTCGGGCAAGATATCAACTGAACAACAACAACAACAAAACACACTGACAACAGGACCAAATTCAACTTAAAAACAACAGCCAGGCAAGATATCAATTGAACAACAACAACAAAACACACTGACACCAGCATCAAATTCAACTTAAACACAAACAGCCAGACAAGATATCAATTGAACAACAACAAAACACAATGATAAACAAGACAAAATTGTATTTAAATAACAACAGATGGGCAAGACATCAATTGAAAAACAACAAAACACAATAACAGAAACAAATTGAAATAAAACAAGAACCGCCGGGCAACATATAAATTAAACAACAACAACAACAAAACACAATGACAACAGGACCAAATTGAACTTAAACAACAACTGCTGGGCAACATATAAATTAAACAACATAAACAATAAAACACAATGACAACAGGACCAAATGAAACTTAAATAACAACAGAGGGACAAGACATCAATGAACAACAACAACAAACAACAATGAGAACAGGACCAAACTCGACTTAAATAACAACAGTCGGGCAGGATATCAATTGAACAACAACAAAACACAATGACAACAGGACCAAATTAAACTTAAACAACAACAGTCGGGCAAGATATCAATTGAACAACAACAAAACACAATGATAAACAAGACCAAATTCAATTTAAATAACAACAGATGGGCAAAACATCAATTGAACAACAAAACAAAATGACAACAGAAACAAATAAAACTCAAACAACAACAGCCAGGCTAAATATCAATTGATCAACAACAAAAGAATGACCACAGGACCAAATAAAATTTAAACAACAAAAGCGTCGCAATATATCAATTGATCAACAACACAACACAATGACAACAGCATCAAATTCAACAAAACACCAACAGACGGGCAAGATATCAATTTAACATCTACAAAAACAAGAGGGCCATGATGGCCCTATATCGCTCACCTGAGTTAATTTGAACCAACTAAAGCGATCATCTGAGTACTGGCACATTATCGAACTTCTTCGAAATTTTATGGTCCTATACAATCTGTGCAAGTTTGGTTAAGGTTGTTCAAGAAATGTGGGCTCTGTTGTGTATAACAACATTGATATAGACAGTTTAAGACACTGACAAAGTTTGGTAAAGATCGAATATAAAATGAAGGTGCTAGAGAATAACACCTTGGGCAGAGCCAAATGTGACCCCAGGGCTACATGTTATATATGAGAGCTGTGTGCTTTGTGGTTTTAGAGAAGAAGGTCTTTTAAGTTTTTCCCTATACAAGTCTATGTAAAACGTGACTACTGGGGTGGGGCCAAATGTGAACCCAGGTCACCATTTGAACAAACTTGGTAAAGGACCATAAGAGTATAGTAAATGCAAAATATTAAACCTCTGGCTCTTGTAGTTCCAGAGAAGAAGTCTTTAATGTGTTTCCTATATAAGTCTATGTAAAACTGTGACCCACGGAGTGGGGTCAAATTTTACCCCTGGGTCATCATTTGAACAAACTTGGTAGAGGACCATAATCTAATAGTAAATTCAAAATATTAAACCTCTGGCTCTTGCAGTTCCAGAGAAGAAGATTTTTTTCAGTTTTTCCCTATACAAGCCTATGTAAAACTGTGACCCCCGGGGCGGGGCGAAATGTGGCCCCTGGGTCACCATTTGAACAAAATTGGTAGAGGACCATGAGCTTATAGCAAAAGCAAAATATTAAACCTCTGGCTCTTGCAGTTTCAGAGAAGAAGGCTTTTTAAGTTTTTACCTATTCATATCTATGTAAAACTGTGACCCCCAGGGCGGGGACAAATTTGAACAAACTAAGTAGAGAACCATAAGCTGATGCTACATGTGATACATGAGAGCTCAGTGCCATGTGGTTCCAGAGATGAAGATTTTTTAAGTTTTTCCCTATACAAGCCTATGTAAAACTGTGACCCCCGGGGCGGGGCCAAATGTGACCCCTAGGTCACCATTTGAACAAACTTTGTAAAGGACCATAAGCTTATAGTAAATGCAAAATATCAAACCTCTGGCTCTTGCAGTTTCCGAGAAGAAGATTTTATAAAAAAAAATCCTATACAAGTGTATGTAAAACTGTGGCCCCGGGGGCGGGGACAAATTTGACCCCAGGGTCACCATTTGAACAAACTAAGTAGAGGACCATAAGCTGATGCTACATGTAATACATGAGAGCTCCGTGCCATGTGGTTCCAGAGAAGAAGATTTTTTTCCAGTTTTTCCCTATACAAGCCTATGTAAAACTGTGACCACCGGGGCGGGGCCAAATGTGACCCCTGGGTCACCATTTGAACAAACTTGGTAAAGGACCATAAGCTTATAGTAAATCCAAAATATCAAACCTCTGGCTCTTGCAGTTTCTGATAAGATTTTTAAAAAAAAATCCTATATAAGTCTATGTAAAACTGTGACCCCCGGGGCAGGGACAAATTTGACCCCAGGGTCACCATTTGAACAAACTTAGTAGAGGACCATAAGCTGATGCTACATGTAATACATGAGACCTCTGTGCCTTGTGGTTTCAGAGAAGAAGATTTTTTAAAGTTTATTCCTATATGTCTATATGAAAAACATGCAAAATCTCAATATACGAACTTTGGACCCCTGGGGCATGACCATTTTTGACCCCGGGGACTTCAGTTGAACAAACTTGATGGTCTAGACGTTGGCGATCATTTTAAAAGAAAAACTGTCGAAATATATCCAGCGGTTCTTGAGAAGAAGATTTTTTAAGGTTTCAACCATATATGGTAATGGCGGCCATCTTGGATGTCGCGCTGACCTAATTTTAACAAATCTAAAAAGCATTCACCTAAGGATCATCCAATTGAAGTTTGGTCAAAATTAGCCAAGAGGTTTCTGAGGAGAAGTTATTTGAAGCAAAAGTTAACGACGGACGACGACGACGGACGACAACGGACGACGGACGACGGACGAAGAGTGATCCCAATAGCTCACCTTTGAGCCTTCGGCTCAGGTGAGCTAAAAATACAATGACAACAGCATCAAATTCAACTTAAATAACAACAGCCGGGCAAGATATCAATTTAACAACTACAAAAAAAACACAATGACAACAGCATCAAATTCAACTTAAATAACAACAGCCGCACAAGATATCAATAGATCAACAACACAACACAATGACATCAGGACCAAATTCAACTTAACAACAACAGACGAGCACGATATCAAAGGATCAACAACAACAAAACACAATGACAACAGGACCAAATTAAACTGAAACAACAACAGCTGTGCTAAATATCAAGTGATCAACAACAAAACACAATCACAAGAAGACCAAATTCAATTTAAATAACAACATACAGGCAAGACATCAATAGATCCACAATGACAACAGAACCAAATTGAACTTAAACAACAACCGCCGGGCAACATATCAATTAAACAACAACAACAAAACACAATGACAACGGGACAAATTAAACTTAAACAACAACAGCAGGGCTAGATATCAATTAATCAACAACAAAACAATGACCACAGGACCAAATAAAATTTAAACAACAAAACCATCGCAAGATATCAATTGATAAACAACAAAACACAATGACAACAGCATCAAATTCAATTTAACAACAACAGACAGGCAAGATATCAAAGGATTAACAACATCAAAGTACAATGACAACATTACCAAATACAACTGAAACAACAACAGCTGGACAAAATATCAACTGAACAACTACAAAACACAATGATAAGACCAAATTCAATTTAAATAACAACAGACGGGCAAGACATCAATTGAACAACAACAAAACACAATGACATCAAATTCAACTTAAATTACAACAGCCGCGCAAGATATCAATAGATCAACAACACAACACAAAACAATGACAACAGGACCAAATTCAACTTAACAACAACAGAAAGGCAAGATATCAAAGGATCAACAACAACAAACCACAATGACAACTTGACCAAATTCAAATTAACAACAACAGCCGGGAAAGATGTCAATTGAACAACAACAACAAAACACACTGACAACAGCATTAATTCAACTTAAACAACAACAGCCGGGCCATATATCAACTGAACAACAATAAAACACAATGACAACAGAAACAAATTAAACTTAAACAACAACATCAATTGATCAACAACACAACACAATGACAACAGGACTAAATTCAACTTAAAAAACAACAGCCTGGCAATATATCAATTCAACAACAAGACAACAGAACCAAATTCAACTTAAATAACAACAGCCGGGCAAGATATCAGTTGAACAACAACAAAACACAATGATAACAAGACCTTATTCAATTTAAATAAAAACAGTCGGGCAAGATATTAATTGAACACCAACAACATAACACACTGACACCAGGACCAAATTGAACTTAAAAACAACAGCCAGGCAAGATATCAATTGAACAACAACAATAAAACACAATAACAACAGGACCAAATTAAATTTAAATAACAACAGAGCGGCAAGACATCAAATGAACAACAACATCAAAACACAATGACAACCGAACCAAATTCAACTTAAACGACAACATTCGGGCAAGATATCAATTGAACAGAACAACTACAAAACACAATGACAACAGCTCCAAATTGAACTTAAATAACAACAGAAGCACAAGATATCAATAGATCAACAACAACAAAACACAATGACAACAGAATCAAATTCAACTTAAATAACAACCGCAACATATCAATTAAACAACACTGACAAAACACAATGACAACAGGACCAAAATCAACTTAAATAACAAACGGGAAAGATATCAATTAAACAATAACAAAACACAATGACAACAGAATCAAATTCAACTTAAATAACAACCGCAACATATCAATTAAACAACACTGACAAAACACAATGACAACAGGACCAACTAAAGCCTAAACAACAACAGCCTTGCAAGATATCAATTGATCAACATCACAACACATGGACAACTGCACCAAATTTAACTGAACAACAACAGCCGGGCAATATATCAACTGAACAACAACAACAAAACACAATGATAACAAGACCAAATGTAATTTAAATAACAACAGATGGGCAAGACATCAATAGATCAACAATAACAAAACACAATGAAAACAGAACAAAATTCAACTTAAACAACAAAACACAATGACAACAGGACCAACTAAAGCCTAAACAACAACAGCCTTGCAAGATATCAATTGATCAACATCACAACACATCGACAACTGCACCAAATTTAACTGAACAACAACAGCCGGGCTAGATATCAATTGATCAACAACAAAACCCAATGACAACAGGACCAAATAAAACTGAAACAACAACAGCTGGGCTAGACATCAATTGATCAACAACAAAACACAACCACAACAAAACCAAATTCAATTTAAATAACAACAGACAGGCAATACATCAATAGATCAACAACAACAAAAGACAATGACAATAGAACCAAATTGAACTTAAACAACATCCGCCGGGCAACATATCAATTAAACAACAACAATAAAAAACAATGACAACAGGACCAAATTCATTTAGAATGACAACAGAGGGGCAAGATATCAACTGAACAACAACAACAAAACACAATGACAACAGAACCAAATTCAACTTAAACGACAACATTCGAGCAAGATATAAATTCAACAACTACAAAACACAATGACAACAAATTCAACTTAAATAACAACAGCCGCGCAAGTTAACAATAGATCAACAACACAACACAATGACATCAGGACAAAATTCAACTTAATAACAACAGACGGGCACGATATCAAAGGATCAACAACAACAAAACACAATGACAACAGAACCAAATTCAACTTAAATAACTACCGCCGGGCAACATATTAATAAAACAAAACACAAAAAAAACAAAGTGACAACAGGACCAAACTCAACCTAAATAACAACAGACGGGCAAGACATCAATTGAACAACAACAACAAAACACAATGCCAACAGGACCAAATTAAATTGAAACAACAACAGCCGGGCTAGCTGCCATTTGATCAACAAAAAACCACAATGACAACAGGACCAAATAAAGCTTAAACAACAACAGCCTTGCAAGATATCAATTGATAAATAACACAACACATGGACAACAGCACCAAATTCAATTTAACAACAACAGACGGGCTAGATATCAATTAAACAACTACAAAACACAATGACAACAGGACCATATTCAACAAAAACAGTCTCGCAAGATATCAACTGATTAACAACACAACACAATGACAACAGGATCAAATTCAACTTAACAACAAATGGGCAAGATATCAAAGGATCAACAACAACAAAACACAATGACAACAGGACCAAATACAACTGAAACAACAACAGCAGGGCAATATATCAACTGAACAACAACAACAAAACACAATGACAACAGGATCAAATTCAAATTAAACGACAACAGTTAGGCAAGATATCAATTTAACAACTACAAAAAAACAAAATGACAACAGCAACAAATTCAACTTAAATAACAACAGCCGGGCAAGATATCAATTGAACAACAACAAAACACAATGATAACAAGATCAAATTCAATTTAAATAACATCAGATGGGAAAGACATCAATTGAACAACAACAAAACACAATGACAACAAATTCAACTTAAATAACAACAGCCGCGCGAGATATCAATAGATCAACAACACAACACAATGACATCAGGACCAAATTCAACTTAAATAACAACAGACGGGAAGACATCTTTTGAACAACAACAACAAAACAAAATGACAACAGGACCAAATTCAACTGAAACAACAACAGCCATGCTAGATATCAATTGATCAACAACAAACCACAATGACAAAAGGATGAAATAAAGCTTAAACAACAACAGCCTTGCAAGACATCAATTGAACAACAACAACAAAACACAATGACAAGAGAACCAAATTGAACTTAAATAACAACCGCTGGCAACATATCAATTAAACAACAACAACAAAATACAATGACAACAGGACCAAATTAAACTTAAAAAACAAAAGTCAGGCAATATATCAATTGAACAACAACAACAAAACACAATGACAACAGAACCAAATTCAACTTAAACGACAACATTCGGGCAAGATATCAATTGAAGAACTACAAAACACAATGACAACAAATTCACCTCAAATAACAACAGCCGCGCAAGATATCAATAGATCAACAACAACAAAACAACAAAACACAATAACAACAGAACCAAATTCAACTTAACAACAACAGCCGGGCTAGATATCAATTAATTAACAACAACAAAACACAATGACAACAGCATCAAATTTAAATTAAATAACAACAGCCGGGCAAGACATCAATTGAACAACAACAAAACACAATGATAACAAGACCAAATTCAATTTAAATAACAACAGATGGGAAAGACATCAATTGAACAACAGCAAAACACAAATTCAACTTAAATAACAACAGCCGCGCAAAATATCAAAAGATCAACAACACAACACAATGACATCAGGACCAAATTTAACTTAAACAACAACAGACGGGCAAGATATCAAAGGGTCAACAACAACAAAACACAATGACAACAGGACCAAATACAACTGAAACAACAACAGCCTGGCAATATATCAATTCAACAACAATAACAAAACACAATAATAACAGAACCATATTCAACTTAAATAACAACAGCCGGGCAAGATATCAGTTAAACAACAACAAAATACAATGATAAAAAAGACCAAATTCAATTTAAATAAAAACAGATGGGCAAAAATAGATCAACAACAAAAAAACACAATGAAAATGACAACAGAACCAAATTGAACTTAAATAACAACTGCCGGGCAACATATCAAATAAACAACAACGACAAAACACAATGACAACAGGACCAAATTAAACTTAAACAACAACAGCCAGGCAAGATATCAATTGAACAACAACAACAACACACTGACACCAGCATAAAATTAACCTTAAACAACAACAGTCGGACAAGATATCAATTGAACAACAACAAAACACAATGATAAAAAAGACCAAATTCAATTTAAATAACAAAAGATGGGCAAGACATCAATTGAACAACAACAAAACACAATGCCAACAGGAACAATTTCAACTTAACAACAACAGACGGGCCAGTTATCAAAGGATCAACAACAACAAAACACAATCACAACAGGACCAAATACAACTAAAACAACAACAGCTGGGCAATATATCAATTGAACAACAACAACAAAACACAATGGAAACAGAACCAAATTCGGCTTAAACTACAACAGTCGGGCAAAATATCAATTGAACAACTGCAAAACACAATGACAACAGAACCAAATTTCAACTCAAATAACAACAGCCGCGCAAGATATCAATAGATCAACAACAACAAAACACAATGAAAATGACAACAGAACCAAATTGAACTTAAATAACAACAGCCGGGCAACATATCAAATAAACAACAACGACAAAACACAATGACAACAGGACCAAATTAAACTTAAACAACAACAGCCAAGCAAGATATCAATTGATCAACTACACAACACAATGACAACAGAACCAAATTCAACATAAATAACAACAGTCGGGCTAAATATCAATTGACCAACTACAAAACACAATGACAACAGCATCAAATTCAACATAAATAACAACATTCGGACAAGATATCAATTGAATAATAACAAAACACAATGATAACAAGACCAAATTTAATTTAAACAACAAGAGATGGGCAAGACATCAATAGATCAACAACAACAAAATACAATGACAACAGAACCAAACTGAACTTAAATTACAACTGCCGGGCAACATATCAATTAAACAACAACAACAAAACACAATGACAACAGGACCAAATTAAACCAACACAACAATGATAGCAAAACCAAATTCAATTTCAATAACAACAGATGGGCAAGACATCAATTAAACAGCAACAAAACACAATAAAACTTAAACAACAACAGCCTTGCAAGATATCAATTGATCAACTACACAACACAATGACAACAGCACCAAAATCAACTTAAAAAACAACAGGAAGGCAAGATATCAAAGGATCAACAACAAAACAATGACAACAGGAACAGATACAACTGAAACACTAACAGCTAGGCAATATATCAATTGAACAACAACAACAAAACACAATGGAAACAGAACAAAATTCTACTGAAACGACAACATTCTGGCAAGATATGAATTGAACAATTACAAAACACAATGACAACAGGACCAAATACAACTGAAACAACAACAGCCTGGTAATATATCAATTCAACAACAACAAAACACAATGACAACAGAACATATTCAACTTAAATAACAACATCCGGGCAAGATATCAATTGAACAAAAACAAAACACAATAATAACAAGACCAAATTCAATTTAAATAAAAACAGATGGCGAGACATCCATGGATCAATAACAACAAAACACAATGACAACAGAACCAAATTCAACTTAAATAACAACCGCCGTGCAACATACCAATAAAACAACAACAACAAAACACAATGACAAGATGACCAAATTAAACTTAACAACAGTTGGGCAAGATATCAACTGAACAACAACAACAACAAAACACACTGACAACAGGACCAAATTCAACTTAAAAACAAAAGCCAGCCAAGATATCAATTGAACAACAACAAGAAAAAACACACTGACACCAGCATCAAATTCAACTTAAACACAAACAGCCGGACAAGATATCAATTGAACAACAACAAAACAACAACAAAACAACAAAACACAATGATAAACAAGACAAAATTCAATTTAAATAAACAAGAACTGCCGGGCAACATATCAATTAAACAACAACAACAAAACACAATGACAACGGGACCAAATTAAACTTAAACAACAACAGCAGGGCTAGATATCAAATGATCCATAACAAAACAATGACAACAGGACTAAATTCAACTTAACAACAACAAACGGGCAAGATATCAAAGGATCAAACATAACAAAGCACAATGACAATTGACAAAATACAAATGAAACCACAACAGCTGGGAAAAATATCAATTGAACAACTACAAAATACAATGACAACAGCATCAAATTCAAGATAAATAACAACAGCCGGGAAAGATATCAATTGAACAATAACAAAACACAATAATAACAAGACCAAATTCAATTTAAATAACAACAGACGGGCAAGACATAAATAGATCAACAACAACAAAACACAATGACAACAGAACCAAATTGAACTTAAATAACAACTGCCAGGCAACATATCAATTTAACAACAACAAAACACAATGACAACAGGACAAAATTCAAATTGAATAACAACAGAGGGGCAAGATATCAATTGAACAACAACAACATAACACAATGACAACAGAACCAAATTCAACTTAAACGACAACATTTGGGCAAGATTCAATTGAACAACTACAAAACACAATGACAACATATTTAACTTTAATAACAACAGCCGCGCAAGATATCAATAGATCAACAACAACAAAACACAATTACAACAGAACCGAATTCAACTTAAATAACTACCGCCGGGAAACATTATAATTAAACAAAGCTAAACAAAACAATTGAACAACAACAACGAAACACAATGACAATAGGACGAAATTAAACTGAAACAACAACAGCCATGCAAGATATCAATTGATCAACAACACAACACATGGACAACAGCACAAAATTCAACTTAACAACAGCAGGGCTAGATACCAATTAAACAACAACAACAACAGACAGACAATATATCAATTGAACAACAACAACAAAACACAATAACAACAGAACCAAATTCAACTTAAACGACAACAGTCAGGCAAGATATCAATTTAACAACTACAAAAAAACACAATGACAACAGCATCAAGTTCAACTTAAATAACAACAGCCGGGCAAGATATCAATTGAACAACAACAAAACACAATGACAACAAATTCAACTTAAATAACAACAGCCTCGCAAGATATCAATAGATCAACAACACAACACAATGACATCAGGACGAAATTCAACTTAACAACAACAGACGGGCACGATATCAAAGGATCAACAACAACAAAACACAATGACAACATGACCAAATTCAACTTAAATAACTACAGACTGGCAAGACATCAATTGAAAAACAACAACAAAACACAATGACAACAGGACCAAATTCAACTTAAATAACAACAGATGGGCAAGACATCAATAGATCAACAATAACAAAACACAATGACAACAGAACCAAATTCACTTTAAACAATAACAGCCAGGCTAGATATCAATTAATCAACAACAAAACAATGACCACAGGACCAAATAAAATTTAAACAACAAAAGCCTCGCAAGATATCAATTGACCAACAACACAACACAATGACAACAGCATCAAATTCAATTTAACAACAACAGACAGGCAAGATATCAAAGGATCAACAACATCAAAATACAATGACAACATGACCAAATACAACTGAAACAACAATAGCTGGACAAAATATCAAATAAACAACTACAAAACACAATGATAAGACCAAATTCAATTTAAATAACAACAGACGGGCAAGACATAAATAGATCAACAACAACAAAACACAATGACAACAGAACCAAATTCAACTTAAACGACAACAGTCAGGCAAGACATCAATTGAACAACTACAAAACACAATGACAACAGCATCAAATTCAACATAAAGAACAACAGCCGGGCAAGATATCAATTGAACAACAACAAAACACAATGATTACAAGACCAAATTCAATTTAAATAACAAAAGACGGGCAAGACATCAATTGAACAACAACAAAACACAATGACATCAAATTCAACTTAAATAACAACAGCCGCGCAAGATATCAATAGATCAACAACACAACACAACACAATGACAACAGGACCAAATTCAACTTAAACAACAACAGCCGGGCAAGATATCAATTGAACAACAACAAAACACAATGACATCAAATTCAACTTAAATAACAACAGCCGCACAAGATATCAATAGATCAACAACACAACACAACACAATGACAACAGGAACCAATAAAACTTAAACAACAACAGCCGGGCTAGATATCAATTGATCAACAACAAAACAATGACAACAGAACTAATATTATTTTAAACAACAACAGCCTCGCAAGATATCAATTGATCAACAACACAACACAATGACAACAGGACCAAATACAACTGAAACAACAACAGCTGGGCAATATATCAATTTAAATACAAAAACAAAACACAATGGAAACAGAACCAAATTCAACATAAATAATAACAGTCGGGCAAAATATCAATTGACCAACTACAAAACACAATGACAACAGCATCAAATTCAACATAAATAACAACATTCGGGCAAGATATCAATTGAACAATATCAAAACACAATGATAACAAGACCAAATTTAATTTAAACAAGAGACGGGCAAGACATCAATAGATCAACAACAACAACAAAATACAATGACAACAGAACCAAACTGAACTTAAATTACAACCGCCGGGCAACATATCAATTAAACAACAACAACAAAACACAACAGGACCAAATTAAACCAACACAACAATGATAGCAAAACCAAATTCAATTTCAATAACAACAGATGGGCAAGACATCAATTAAACAGCAACAAAACACAATGACAACATGCACAAATTAAACTTAAACAACAATAGCCGGAATAGATATCAGATGATCAACAACAAAACACAAAGACAACATGACCAAATAAAACTTAAACAACAACAGCCAAGCAAGATATCAATTGATCAACTACACAACACAATGACAACAGCACCAAAATCAACTTAAAAAACAACGGGAGGGCAAGATATCAAAGGATCAACAACAAAACAATGACAACAGGAACAAATACAACTGAAACACTAACAGTCAGGCAAGACATCAATTGAACAACTACAAAACACAATGACAACAGCATCAAATTCAACATAAAGAGCAACAGCCGGGCAAAATATCAATTGAACAACAACAAAACACAATGATTACAAGAACAAATTCAATTTAAATAACAAAAGACGGGCAAGACATCAATTGAACAACAACAAAACACAATGACATCAAATTCAACTTAAATAACAACAGCCGCGCAAGATATCAATAGATCAACAACACAACACAACACAATGACAACAGGACCAAATTCAACTTAAACAACAACAGCCGGGCAAGATATCAATTGAACAACAACAAAACACAATGACATCAAATTCAACTTAAATAACAACAGCCGCAAAAGATATCAATAGATCAACAACACAACACAACACAACACAACACAATGACAACAGGAACAAATACAACTGAAACACTAACAGCCAGGCAATATATCAATTGAACAACAACAACAAAACACAATGGAAACAGAACACAATTCTACTGAAACGACAACATTCTGGCAAGATATGAACTGAACAATTACAAAACACAATGACAACAGGACCAAATACAACTGAAACAACAACAGCCTGGTAATATATCAATTCAACAACAACAAAACACAATGACAACAGAAACATATTCAACTTAAATAACAACATCCGGGCAAGATATCAATTGAACAACAACAAAACACAATGATAACAAGACCAAATTCAACTTTAATAACAACCGCCGTGCAACATACCAATAAAACAACAACAACAAAACACAATGACAAGATGACCAAATTAAACTTAACAACAGTCGGGCAAGATATCAACTGAACAACAACAACAACAAAACACAATGACAAGATGACCAAATTAAACTTAACAACAGCCGGACAAGATATCAATTGAATAACAACAAAACACAATGTTAAAAAGACAAAATTCAATTTAAATAACAACAGATGGGCAAGACATCAATTGAACAACAACAAAACACAATAACAGAAACAAATTGAACTAAAACAAGAACCGCCGGGCAACATATCAATTAAACAACAACAAAACACAATGACAACAGGACAAAATTCAATTTAAATAACAACAGAGGGGCAAGATATCAATTGAACAACAACAACATAACACAATGACAACAGAACCAAATTCAACTTAAACGACAACATTTGGGCAAGATTCAATTGAACAACATATTCAACTTTAATAACAACAGCCGCGCAAGATATCAATAGATCAACTACAAAAAAACACAATGACAACAGCATCAAATTCAACTTGAATAACAACAGCCGGACAAGATATCAATTGAACAACAACAAAACACAATGACAACAAATTCAACTTAAATAACAACAGCCGCGCAAGATATCAATAGATCAAAAACACAACACAATGACATCAGGACCAAATTCAACTTAACAACAACAGACGGGCACGATATCAAAGGATCAACAACAACAAAACACAATGAAAACAGGCCCAAATTCAACTTAAATAACAACAAATGGGAAGACATCATTTGAACAACAACAACAAAACACAATGACAACAGGACCAAATTAAACTGAAACAACAACAGCCGTGGTAGATATCAAGTGATCAACAACAAAACACAATCACAACAAGACCAAATTCAATTTAAATAACAACAGACAGGCAAGACATCAATAGATGCACAATGACAACAGAACCAAATTGAACTTAAACAACAACCGCCGGGCAACATATCAATTAAACAACAACAACAAAACACAATGACAACGGGACAAATTAAACTTAAACAACAACAGCCGGGCTAGATATCAATTAATCAACAACAAAACAATGAACACAGGACCAAACAAAATTCAAACAACAAAAGCCTCGCAAGATATCAATTGATCAATAACAAAACACAAATTCAATTTAACAACAACAGACAGGCAAGATATCGAAGGATCAACAACATCAAAGTACAATGACAACATGACCAAATACAACTGAAACAACAACAGCTGGACAAAATATCAACTGAACAACTACAAAACACAATGATAAGACCAAATTCAATTTAAATAACAACAGACGGGCATGACATAAATAGATCAACAACAACAAAACACAATGACAACAGAACCAAATTCAACTTAAATAACAACCGCCGGGCAACATCTCAATTAAACAACAACAACAAAATACAATGACAACAGGACCAAATTAAACTTAAACAACAACAGTCAGGCAATATATCAATTGAACAACAACAAAACACAATGACAACAGGACCAAATTCATTTGAAAAACAACAGAGGGACAAGATAACAATTGAACAACAACAACACAACACAATGACAACCGAACCAAATTCAACTTAAACGACAACATTCAGGCAAGATATCAATAGAACAGAACAACTACAAAACACAATGACAACAGCTCCTAATTCAACTTAAATAACAACAGAAGCACAAGATATCAATAGATCAACAAAAACAAAACACAATGACAACAGGACCAAATTAAACTGAAACAACAACAGCTAGGCTAGCTATCAATTGATCAGCAACAAACCACAATGACAACAGGACCAACTAAAGCCTAAACAACAACAGGCTTGCAAGATATCAATTGATCAACATCACAACACATGGACAACTGCACCAAATACAACTGAAACAACAACAGCCTGGCAATATATCAATTCAACAACAAGACAACAGAATCAAATTCAACTTAAACAACAACCACCGGGCAACATATCAATAAAACAACACTGACAAAACACAATGACAACAGGACCAAAATCAACTGAAATAACAGACGGGAAAGATATCAATTAAACAATAACAAAACACAATGATAACAAGACCAAATCTAACTTAAATAACAACAGACGGGCAAGACATCAATAGATCAACAACAACAAAACACAATGACAACAGGACCAAATTAAACTGAAACAACAACAGCTAGGCTAGCTATCAGTTGATCAGCAACAAACCACAATGACAACAGGATCAACTAAAGCCTAAACAACAATAGGCTTGCAAGATATCAATTGATCAACATCACAACACATGGACAACTGCACCAAATTTAACTGAACAACAACAGCCGGGCAAGATATCAACTGAACAACAACAACAAAACACAATGATAACAAGACCGAATTTAATTTAAATAACAACAGATGGGAAATACATCAATAGATCAACAATAACAAAACACAACGACAACAGAACCAAATTCAACTTAAACAAAAACAGCCGGGCTAGATATCAATTAATCAACAACAAAACACAATGACAACAGAACCAAATAAAACTTAAACAACAACAGCTGGGCTAGACATCAATTGATCAACAACAAAACACAACCACAACAAAACCAAATTCAATTTAAATAACAACAGACAGGCAAGACATCAATAGATCAACAAGAACAAAAGACAATGACAAAAGAACCAAATTGAACTTAAACAACAACCGCCGGGCAACATATCAATTAAACAACAACAACAAAACACAATGACAACAGTACCAAATTCAATTGGAATGACAACAGAGGGGCAAGATATCAATTGAACAACAACAACAAAACACAATGACAATAGAACCAAATTCAAGTTAAACGACAACATTCGAGCAAGATATCAATTCAACAACTACAAAACACAATGACAACAAATTCAACTTAAATAACAACAGCCGCGGAAGTTAACAATAGGTCAACAACAACAAAACACAATGACAACAGAACCAAATTCAACTTAAATAACTACCGCCGGGCAACATATTAATTAAACAAAACACAAAAAAACACAGTGACAACAGGACCAAACTCAAACTAAATAACAACAGACGGGCAAGACATCAATTGAACAACAAAAAACCACAATGACAACAGGACCAAATAAAGCTTAAACAACAACAGCCTTGCAAGATATCAATTGATCAATAACACAACACATGGACAACAGCACCAAATTCAATTTAACAACAACAGACGGGCTAGATATCAATTAAACAACTACAAAACACAATGACAACAGGACCAAACTCATATTAAATAACAACAGATGGGCAAAACATCAATTGAACAACAAAAACAAAACACAATAACAACAGGACCAAATTAAACTGAAACAACAACAGCCGTGCTAGATATCAAGTGATCAACAACAAACCACAATCACAACAAGACCAAATTCAATTAAATAACAGACAGGAAAGACATCAATAGATCAACAACAACAAAATACAATGACAACGGGATCAAATTAAACTTAAACAACAACAGTCGGGCAATATATCAATTAAACAACAACAAAACACAATGACAACAGGACCAAATAAAACTTAAACAACAACAGTCGGGCAATATATCAATTAAACAACAACATAACACAATGACAACAGAACCAAATTCAACAAGAACAGCCTCGTAAGATATCAACTGATCAACAACACACCACAATGTCAACAGGATCAAATTCAACTTAACAACAACAAACAGGCAAGATATCAAAGGATCAACAAAACACAATGACAACAGGACCAAATACAACTCAAACAACAACAGCAGGGCAATATATCAAATGAACACCAACAACAAAACACAATGACAACAGGACAAAATACAACTGAAACAACAACAGCCTCGTTAAATATCAATTGATCAACAACACAACACAATGACAACAGGATCAATTTCAACTTAACAACAACAAACAGGCAAGATATCAAAGGATCAACAACAGCAAAACACACTGACAACAGGATCAAATTCAAAATAACAACAACAGCCGGGTTAGATATCAACTGAACAACAGCAAAACACAATGACATAAGGAACAAATTAAACTTAAACAACAACATCAATTGATCAACAACACAACACAATGACAACAGGACCAAATTCAATTTGAATAACAACAGAGGGACAAGATATCAATTGAACAACAACAACAAAACACAATGACAACAGAACCAAATTCAACTTAAACGACAACATTCGGAAACAACAACAGCTGGGCAATATATCAATTGTACAACTAAAAAACACAATGACAACAGCACCAAATTCAACTTAAATAAAAACATCCGGCAAAGATATCAATTCTACAACTAAAAAACACAATGACAACAGCACCAAATTCAACTTAAATAACAGCAGCCGGGCAAGATATCAATAGATCAACAACAAAAAAACACAATGACATCAGAACCATATTTAACTTAAATAACAACCGCCGGACAGCATATCAATAAAACAACAACAAAACACAATGACAACAGCAACAAATTCAACTTAAACAACAACAATCGGGCAAGATATCAATTTAAAAATTACAAAACGCAATGACACTAGCATCAAATTGAACTTAAACAACAACAGGCTAGCTATTTATCAATTGAACAACTACAAAACACAATGAAAACAGCTCCAAACTCAACTTAAATAACAACAGCTGTGCAAGATATCAATAGATCAACAACAAAACACAATGACAACAGAACCAAATTCAACTTAAATAACAACCGTTGGGCAACATATCGATTAAACAACAACAACAAAACACAATGACAACAGGACCAAAATTAAACTTTAAAAAAAACAGTCGGGCAATATATCAACTAAACAACAACAAAACAAAAT
This sequence comes from Cyrtodaria siliqua, assembly GCA_037043455.1. Lineage (NCBI taxonomy): Eukaryota > Metazoa > Mollusca > Bivalvia > Adapedonta > Hiatellidae > Cyrtodaria > Cyrtodaria siliqua. The sequence goes on from JAWPHD010002689.1 coordinate 175,316, forward strand.
AACAACAGGACCAAATTAAATTTATATAACAACAGAGGGGCAAGACATCAATTGAACAACATCAAAACACAATGACAACCGAACCAAATTCAACTTAAATGACAACATTCGGGCAAGATATCAATTGAACAACTACAAAACACAATGACAACAGGACCAAATTAAACTGAAACAACAACAGCTTGGCTAGCTATCAATTGATCAACAAACAAACACAATGACAATAGGACCAAATAAAGCTTAAACAACAACAGCCTTGCAAGATATTAACTGAACAACAACAACAAAACATAAGAACAACAGGACCAAATACAACTGAAATAACAACAGCCAGGCAATATATCGATTGAACAACAACTACAAAACACAATGACAACAGAACCAAATTCAACTTAAATAAGAACCACCATGCAACATATCAATTAAACAACAACAACAACAAAACACAATGACTACAGGAACAAATTAAACTTAAACAACACCAGCCGGGCTAGATATCAATTGATCAACAACAAAACACAATCACAACAAGACCAAATTCAATTTAAATAAGAACAGACAGGCAAGACATCAATAGATCAACAACAACAAAACACAATGACAACAGAACCAAATTGAACTGAAACAACAACCGCCGGGCAACATATCAATTAAACAACAACAAACCACAATGACAACAGGACCAAATTCAACTTAAACAACAACAAAGGGCAAGACATCAATTGAACAACAAAACACAATGACAACAGAACCAAATAAAACTTAAACAACAACAGTCGGGCAATATATCAATTGAACAACAACAAAACACAATGACAACAGGACCAAATTCAACTTAAATAACAACAAAGGGCAAGACATCAATTGAACAACAAAACACAATGACAACAGAACCAAATAAAACTTAAACAACAACAGCCGGGCTAGATATCAATTGATCAACAACAAAACGCACTGACAACAGGACCAAATAAAATTTAAAGAACAACAGCCTCGCAAGATATCAATTGATCAACAACACAACACAATGACAACAGGACCAAATTCAACTTAACAAAAACAAACAGGCAAGATATCAAAGGATCAACAACAACAAAACACAATGACAACAGGACAAAATACAACATAAACAACAACAGCAATGCAATATATCAATTGAACAACAACAACAAAACACAATGACAACATGACCAAATACAACTGAAACAACAACAGCCTCGCAAAATACCAATAGATCAACAACACTACAGAATGAAAACAGGACCAAATTCCTATTAAAAACATCAGCCAGGCAAGATATCAATTAAACAACAACACAACACAATGACAACAGGACCAAATTCAATTTGAATAACAACAGAGGGACAAGATATCAATTGATCAACAACAACAAAACACAATGACAACAGAACCAAATTCAACTTAAACGACAACATTCAGAAACAACAACAGCTGGGCAATATATCAATTGTACAACTAAAAAACACAATGACAACAGCACCAAATTCAACTTAAATAAAAACATCCGGCCAAGATATCAATTCTACAACTAAAAAACACAATGACAACAGCACCAAATTCAACTTAAATAACAGCAGCCGGGCAAGATATCAATAGATCAACAACAACAAAACACAATGACATCAGAACCATATTTAACTTAAATAACAACCGCCGGACAGCATATCAATAAAACAACAACAAAACACAATGACAACAGCAACAAATTCAACTTAAACAACAACAATCGGGCAAGATATCAATTTAAAAATTACAAAACGCAATGACACTTGCATCAAATTGAACTTAAACAACAACAGGCTAGCTATTTATCAATTGAACAACTACAAAACACAATGAAAACAGCTCCAAACTCAACTTAAATAACAACAGCTGTGCAAGATATCAATAGATCAACAACAAAACACAATGACAACAGAACCAAATTCAACTTAAATAACAACCGTTGGGCAACATATCGATTAAACAACAACAACAAAACACAATGACAACAGGACCAAAATTAAACTTTAAAAAAAACAGTCGGGCAATATATCAACTAAACAACAACAAAACAAAATAACAACAGGACCAAATTAAATTTATATAACAACAGAGGGGCAAGACATCAATTGAACAACATCAAAACACAATGACAACCGAACCAAATTCACCTTATTTGACAACATTCGGGCAAGATATCAATTGAACAACTACAAAACACAATGACAACAGGACCAAATTAAACTGAAACAACAACAGCTAGGCTAGCTATCAATTGATCAACAAAAAAACACAATGACAATAGGACCAAATAAAGCTTAAACAACAACAGCCTTGCAAGATATTAACTGAACAACAACAACAAAACATAAGAACAACAGGACCAAATACAACTGAAATAACAACAGCCAGGCAATATATCGATTGAACAACAACTACAAAACACAATGAAAACAGAACCAAATTCAACTTAAATAAGAACCACCATGCAACATATCAATTAAACAACAACAACAACAAAACACAATGACTACAGGAACAAATTAAACTTAAACAACACCAGCCGGGCTAGATATCAATTGATCAACAACAAAACACAATCACAACAAGACCAAATTCAATTTAAATAAGAACAGACAGGCAAGACATCAATAGATCAACAACAACAAAACACAATGACAACAGAACCAAATTGAACTGAAACAACAACCGCCGGGCAACATATCAATTAAACAACAACAAAACACAATGACAACAGGACCAAATTCAACTTAAACAACAACAGTCGGGCAATATATCAATTGTACAACAACAAAACACAATGACAACAGGACCAAATTCAACTTAAATAACAACAAGGGGCAAGACATCAATTGAACAACAAAACACAATGACAACAGAACAAAATAAAACTTAAACAACAACAGCCGGGCTAGATATCAATTGATCAACAACAAAACGCACTGACAACAGGACCAAATAAAATTTAAAGAACAACAGCCTCGCAAGATATCAATTGATCAACAACACAACACAATGACAACAGGACCAAATTCAACTTAACAAAAACAAACGGGCAAGATATCAAAGGATCAACAACAACAAAACACAATGACAACAGGACAAAATACAACATAAACAACAACAGCAAGGCAATATATCAATTGAACAACAACAACAAAACACAATGACAACATGACCACATACAACTGAAACAACAACAGCCTCGCAAAATACCAATAGATCAACAACACTACAGAATGAAAACAGGACCAAATTCCACTTAAAAACATCAGCCAGGCAAGATATCAATTAAACAACAACACAACACAATGACAACAGGAACAAATTCAACTTAAATAACAACCGCCGTGCAACATATCAATCAAACAATAACAATCAAACACAATGACAACAGGACCAAATTGAACTTAAATAACAACAGAGGGGCAAGACATCAATGAACAACAACAACAAAACACACTGACACTAGCATCAATTCAACTTAAACAACAACAGTCGGGCAAGATATCAATTAAACAACAACACAACACAATGACAACAGGAATAAATTCAATTTAAATAACAACCGCCGTGCAACATATGAATCAAACAACAACAATCAAACACAATGACAACAGGACCAAATTAAACTTAAACAACAACAGTCGTCAATAAAACAAAATGATAAAGAAGACCAAATTCAATTTAAATAACAACAGAGGGGCAACACATCAATTGAACAACAACAAAACACAATGACAACAGGAACAAATAAAACCTAAACAACAACAGCCGGGCTAGATATCAATTGATCAAGAACAAAACAATGACCACAGGACCAAATACAATTTAAACAACAAAAGCCTCTCAAGATATCAATTGATCAACAACACAAAACAATGACAACAGGATCAAATTCAACTTAACAACAACAGACGGGCAAGATATCAAAGGATCAACAACAACAAAGCACAATCACAACATGACCAAATACAACTGAAACAAAAACAGCTGGGCAAAATATCAATTGAACAAATAAACACAATGATAATAAGACAAAATTCAATTTAAATAACAACAGACGGGCAAGACATAAATAGATCAACAACAACAAAACACAATGACAACAGAACCAAATTGAACTTAAATAACAACCACTGGGCAACATATCAATTAAACAACAACAACAAAATACAATGATAACAGGACCAAATACAACTGAAACAACAACAGCAAGGCAATAAATCAATTGAACAACAACAACAACAAAACACAATGACAACAGAACAAAATTCAAATTAAACGACAACAGTTAGGCAAGATATCAATTTAACAACTACAAAAATACACAATGACAACAGCATCAAATTCAACTTAAATAACAACAGCCGGGCAAGATATCAATTGAACAACAACAAAACACAATGATAACAAGATCAAATTCAATTTAAATAACATCAGATGGGAAAGACATCAATTGAACAACAACAAAACACAATGACAACAAATTCAACTTAAATAACAACAGCCGCGCAAGATATCAATAGATCAACAACACAACACAATGACATCAGGACCAAATTCAACTTAACAACAACAGACTGGCACGATATCAAAGGATCAACAACAACAAAACACAATGACAACAGGAACAAATTCAACTTAAATAACAACAGATGGGCAAGACATCAATTAAAAAACAACAACAAAACACAATGACAACAGGCCCAAATTCAACTTAAATAACAACAGACGGGAAGACATCTTTTGAACAACAACAACAAAACACAATGAAAACAGGACCAAATTAAACTGAAACAACAACAGCCCTGCTAGATATCAATTGATCAACAACAAACCACAATGCCAACAGGATGAAATAAAGCTTAAACAACAACAGCCTTGCAAGACATCAATTGAACAACAACAATAAAGCACGATGACAACAGGACAAAATTCAATTGATCTACATCAAAACACAATCACAACAAGACAAAATTCAATTTAAATAACAACAGACAGGCAAGACATCAATGGATCCACAATGACAACAGAACCAAATTGAACTTAAACAACAACCGCCGGGCAACATATCAATTAAACACAACAACAAAACACAATGACAACGGGACCAAATTAAACTTGAACAACAACAGCCGGGCTAGATATCAATTGATCAACAACAAAACAATAACCACAGGGCCAAATAAAATTTAAACAACAAAAGCCTCGCAAGATATCAATTGATCAACAACACAACACAATGACAACAGGATCAAATTCAATTTAACAACAACAGATGGGCAAGATATCAAAGGATCAACAACATCAAAGCACAATGACAACATGACCAAATACAACTGAAACAACAACAGCTGGGAAAAATATCAACTGAACAACTACAAAACACAATGATAAGACCAAATTAAATTTTAATAACAACATATGGGCAAGACATAAATAGATCAACAACAACAAAACACAATGACAACAGAACCAAATGGAACTTAAATAACAACCGCTGGCAACATATCAATTAAACAACAACAACAAAATACAATGACAACAGGACCAAATTAAACAACAACAGTCAGGCAATATATCAATTGAACAACAACAAAACACAATGACAACAGGACCAAATTCAATTTGAATAACAACAGAGGGGCAACATTTCAATTGAACAACAACAACAAAACACAATAAAAACAGAACCAAATTCAACTTAAACGACAACGTTCCGGCAAAATATCAATTGAACAACTACAAAACACAATGACAACAAATTCACCTTAAATGACAAACCACAATAACCGGACCAAATAAAGCTTAAACAACAACAGCCTTGCAAGATATCAATTAATCAACAACACAACACATGGACAACAGCACCAAATTCAACTTAACAACAACAGCCGAGCTAGATATCAATTAAACAACAACAACAAAACACAATGACAACAGCATCAAATTCAACTTAAATAACAACAGTCGGGCAAGATATCAATTGAACAACAACAAAACACAATGATAACGAGACCAAATTCAATTTAAATAACAGACAGGCAAGACATCAATTGAACAACAGCAAAACACAATGACAACAAATTCAACTTAAATAACAACAGCCGCGCAAGATATCAAAAGATCAACAACACAACACAATGACATCCGGACCAAATTCAACTTAAAAACAACAGCCAGGCAAGATATCAATTGAACAACAACAATAAAACACACTGACACCAGCATCAAATTCAACTTAAACACAAACAGCCGGACAAGATATCAATTGAACAACAACAAAACACAATGTTAAAAAGACAAAATTCAATTTAAATAACAACAGATGGGCAAGACATCAATTGAACAACAACAAAACACAATAACAGAAACAAATTGAACTAAAACAAGAACCGCCGGGCAAGATATCAATTGAACAACAACAACATAACACAATGACAACAGAACCAAATTCAACTTAAACGACAACATTTGGGCAAGATTCAATTGAACAACATATTCAACTTTAATAACAACAGCCGCGCAAGATATCAATAGATCAACTACAAAAAAACACAATGACAACAGCATCAAATTCAACTTGAATAACAACAGCCGGACAAGATATCAATTGAACAACAACAAAACACAATGACAACAAATTCAACTTAAATAACAACAGCCGCGCAAGATATCAAAAGATCAACAACACAACACAATGACATCCGGACCAAATTCAACTTAACATCAACAGACGGGCAAGTTATCAAAGGATCAACAACAACAAAACACAATCACAACAGGACCAAATACAACTAAAACAACAACAGCTGGGCAATATATCAGTTGAACAACAACAAAACAAAATGATAACAAGACCAAATTCAATTTAAATAAAATCAGATGGGCAAGACATCAATAGATCAACAACAACAAAACACAATGACAACAGAACCAAATTCAACTTAAATAACAACCGCCGTGCAACATATCAATAAAACAAAAACAACAAAACACAATGACAAGAGAACCAAATTAAACTTAAAAACAACAGCCAGGCAAGATATCAATTGAACAACACCAACAAAACACACTGACACCAGCATCATATTCAACATAAACACAAACAGTCGGACAAGATATCAATTGATCAACAACAAAACAATGACAACAGGACCAAATTCAACTTAACAACAACAGACGGGCAAGTTATCAAAGGATCAACAACAACAAAACACAATCACAACAGGACCAAATACAACTAAAACAACAACAGCTGGGCAATATATCAAATAAACAACAACAATAAAACACAATGACAACAGGACCAAATTCAATTTGAATAACAACAGAGGGGCAAGATAGCAATTGAACAACAACAAAACACAATGATAACAAGACCCAATTAAACTTAAACAACAGCAGTCAGGCAATATATCAATTGAACAACAACAACAAAACACAATTAAAATGACAACAGAACCAAATTGAACTTAAATAACAACTGCTGGGCAACATATCAAATAAACAACAACAACAAAACACAATGACAACAGAACCAAATTCAACGTAAACGACAACATTCGGGCAAGATATCAATTGAACAACTACAAAATACAATGACAACAAATTCAACTTAAATAACAACAGCCTCGCAAGATATCAATAGATCAACAATAACAAAACACAATGACAACAGAACCAAATTCAACTTAAATAACTAATGCCGGGCAACATATTAATTAAACAAAACACAAAAAAAAAACACAGTGACAACAGGACCAAACTCAACCTAAATAACAATAGACGGGCAAGACATCATTTGAACAACAACAACAAAACACAATGACAACAGGACCAAATTCAACTTAAACAACAACAGCCGGGCAAGATATCAATTGAACAACAACAAAACACAATGTTAAACAAGAATAAATTTAATCTAAATAACATTTTAATAAATAATATTTTAAACAACAACAGCCTCGCAAGATATCAATTGATCAACAACACAACACAATGACAACAGGACCAAATTCAACTTAACAACAACAGATGGGCAATATATCAAAGAATCAACAATAACAAAACACAATGACAACAGGACCAAATACAACTGAAACAACAACAGCTGGGCAATATATCAATTTAACAACAAAAACAAAACACAATGGAAAGAGAACCAAATTCAACATAAATAACAACAGTCGGGCAAAATATCAATTGACCAACTACAAAACACAATGACAACAGCATCAAATTCAACATAAATAACAACATTCGGGCAAGATATCAATTGAACAATAACAAAACACAATGATAACAAGACTAAATTTAACTTAAACAACAAGAGACGGGCAAGACATCAATAGATCAACAACAACAAAATACAATGACAACAGAACCAAACTGAACTTAAATTACAACCGCCGGGCAACACATCAATTAAACAACAACAGCAAAACACAATGACAACAGGACAAAATTAAACCAACACAACAATGTTAGCAAAACCAAATTCTATTTCAATAACAACAGATGGGGAAGACATCAATTAAACAGCAACAAAACACAATGACAACATGCATAAATTAAACTTAAACAACAACAGCCTTGCAAGATATCAATTGATCAACCACACAACACAATGACAACAGCACCAAAATCAACTTAAAAAACAACAGCAGGGCAAGATATCAAAGGATCAACAACAAAACAATGACAACAGGAACAAATACAACTGAAACACTAACAGCCAGGCAATATATCAATTGAACAACAACAACAAAACACAATGGAAACAGAACCAAATTCTACTGAAACGACAACATTCTGGCAAGATATGAATTGAACAATTACAAAACACAATGACAACAGGACCAAATACAACTGAAACAACAACAGCCTGGTAATATATCAATTCAACAACAACAAAACACAATGACAACAGAACCATATTCAACTTAAATAACAACAGCAGGGCAAGATATCAATTGAACATCAAAACACACTGATAACAAGACCAAATTCAATTTAAATAAAAACAGATGGGAAAGACATCAATGTATCAACAACAACAAAACACAATGACAACAGAACCAAATTCAACTTCAATAACAACCGCCGTGCAACATACCAATAAAACAACAACAACATAACACAATGACAAGAGGACCAAATTAAACTTAACAACAGTCGGGCAAGATATCAACTGAACAACAACAACAACAAAAAACACTGACAACAGGACCAAATTCAACTTAAAAACAACAGCCAGGCAAGATATCAATTGAACAACAACAACAAAACACACGGACACCAGCATCAAATTCAACTTAAACACAAACAGCCGGACAAGATATCAAGTGAACAAAAACAAAACACAATGATAACAGAAACAAATTGAACTAAAACAAGAACCGCCGGGCATCATATCAATTAAACAACAAAACACAATGACAACGGGACCAAATTTAACTTAAACAACAACAGACGGGCAAGATATCAAAGGATCAAACAAAAAAAAGAACAATGACAACATGACAAAATACAACTGAAACAACAACAGCTGGGAAAAATATCAATTGAATAACTACAAAACACAATGACAACAGCATCAAATTCAAGATAAATAACAACAGCCGGGAAAATATCAATTGAACAATAAAAAAACACAATGATAACAAGACCAAATTCAATTTAAATAACAACAGACGGGCAAGACATAAATATATCAACAACAACAAAACACAATGACAACAGAACCAAATTGAACTTAAATAACAACTGCCAGGCAACATATCAATTAAACAACAACAACCAAACAAAATGACAACAGGACCAAATTAAACTTAAACAACAGCAGTAAGGCAATATATCAATTGAACAACAACAAAACACAATGACAACAGGACAAAATTCAATTTGAATAACAACAGAGGGGCAAGATATAAATTGAACAACAACAACATAACACAATGACAACAGAACCAATTTCAACTTAAACGACAACATTTGGGCAAGATATCAATTGAACAACTACAAAACACAATGACAACATATTCAACTTATATAACAACAGCCGCGCAAGATATCAATAGATCAACAACAACAAAACACAATTACAACAGAACCAAATTCAACTTAAATAACTACCGCCGGGCAACATAATAATTAAACAAAGCTAAACAAAACACAGTTGCAACAGGATCAAACTCAACCTAAATAACAACAGACTGGCAAGACATCAATTGACCAACAACAACAAAACACAATGACAACAGGACCAAATTAAACTGAAACAACAACAGACGGGCGAACTACCATTTGATCAACAACAAACCACAATGACAAAAGGACCAAATAAAGCTTAAACAACAACAGCCATGCAAGATATCAATTGATCAACAACACAATACATGGACAACAGCACAAAATTCAACTTAACAACAACAGCCGGGCTAGATACCAATTAAACAACAACAACAAAACACAATGACAACAGGACCAAATACAACTGAAACAACAACAGAGAGGGAATATATCAATTGAACAACAACAACAAAACACAATGACAACAGAACCAAATTCAACTTAAACGACAACAGTCAGGCAAGATATCAATTTAACAACAACAAAACACAATGATAACAAGACGAAATTCAATAAAAAATAACAACAGATGGGCAAGACATCAATTGAACAACAACAAAACACAATGACAAAAGGACCAAATTCAATTTGAATAACAACAGAGGGGCAAAATATCAATTGAACAACAACAAAACAACAATGACAACAGGACCAAATTCCATTTAAATAACAACAGAGGGGCAAGACATCAATTGAACAACAACAACAAAACACAATGACAACAGAACCAAATAAAACTTAAACAACAACAGCCGGGCTAGATATCAATTGATCAACAACACAACACAATGACAACAGGACCAAATTCAGATTAAATAACAACAGAGGGGCAAGACATCAATTGAACAACAACAACAAAACACAATGACAACAGAACCAAATAAAATTTAGACAACAACAGCCAGGCTAGGTATTAATTGATCAACAACAAAACAAAATGACAACAGGACCAAATTCAACCTAACAACAACAAATTGGCAAGATATCAAATGATCAACAACAATAAAACACAATGACAACAGGACCCAATACAACTGAAACAACAACAGCAGGGAAATATATCTACTGAACACCAACAACAAAACACAATGACAACAGGACAAAATACAACTGAAACAACAACAGCCTCGCAAAATAACAATTGATCAACACTACTACAGAATGACAACAGGACCAAATTCAAGTTAACAACAACAAACGGGCAAGATATCAAAGAATCAACAACAACAAAACACACTGACAACAGGACCAAATTCAAATTAACAAAAATAGCCGGGAAAGATATCAATTGAACAACAACAACAAAACACACAGACAACAGCATCAATTCAACTTAAACAACAACAGCCGGGCAAGATATCAACCGAACAACAACAAACCACAATGACAACAGGAACAAATAAAACTTAAACAACAACAGCCTTGCAAGATATCAATTGATCAACTACACAACACAATGACAACAGCACAAAATTCAACTGAAACAACAACAGTCGGGCAATATATCAATTGAACAACAACAACAAAACACAAAGACAACAGAACCAAATTGAACTTAAACGACAACTGTCAGGCAAGATATCAATTGAACAACTACAAAATACAATGACAACAGCATAAAAATTCAATTTTAATAACAACAGATGGGAAAGACATCAGTTAAACAACAACAAAACACAATAATAACAAGACCAAATTCAATTTAAATAACAACAAATGGGCAATATATCAATTGAACAACAACAACAAAACACAATGACAACAGAACCAAATAAAACTTAAACAACAACAGCCGGGCTAGGTATCAATTGATCAACAACAAAACACAATGACAACAGGACCAAATAAAATTTAAACAAACAACAGCCTCGCAAGATATCAATTGATCAACAACACAACACAATGATAACAAGACCAAATTCAATTTTAATAACAACAGATGGGAAAGACATCAGTTGAACAACAACAAAACACAATAATAACAAGACCAAATTCAATTTAAATAACAACAAATGGGCAATATATCAATTGAACAACAACAACAAAACACAATGACAACAGAACCAAATAAAACTTAAACAACAACAGCCGGGCTAGGTATCAATTGATCAACAACAAAACACAATGACAACAGGACCAAATAAAATTTAAACAAACAACAGTCTCGCAAGATATCAATTGATCAACAACACAACACAATGATAACAAGACCAAATTCAATTTTAATAACAACAGATGGGAAAGACATCAGTTGAACAACAACAAAACACAATAATAACAAGACCAAATTCAATTTAAATAACAACAAATGGGCAATATATCAATTGAACAACAACAACACAACACAATGACAACAGAACCAAATAAAACTTAAACAACAACAGCCGGGCTAGGTATCAATTGATCAACAACAAAACACAATGACAACAGGACCAAATAAAATTTAAATAAACAACAGCCTCGCAAGATATCAATTGATCAACAACACAACACAATGATAACAAGATTAAATTCAATTTTAATAACAACAGATGGGAAAGACATCAGTTGAACAACAACAAAACACAATAATAACAAGACCAAATTCAATTTAAATAACAACAAATGGGCAATATATCAATTGAACAACAACAACAAAACACAATGACAACAGAACCAAATAAAACTTAAACAGCAACAGCCGGGCTAGGTATCAATTGATCAACAACAAAACAATGACAACAGGACCAAATAAAATTTAAACAAACAACAGCCTCGCAAGATATCAATTGATCAACAACACAACACAATGATAACAAGACCAAATTCAATTTTAATAACAACAGATGGGAAAGACATCAGTTGAACAACAACAAAACACAATAATAACAAGACCAAATTCAATTTAAATAACAACAAATGGGCAATATATCAATTGAACAACAACAACAAAACACAATGACAACAGAACCAAATAAAACTTAAACAACAACAGCCGGGCTAGGTATCAATTGATCAACAACAAAACACAATGACAACAGGACCAAATAAAATTTAAACAAACAACAGCCTCGCAAGATATCAATTGATCAACAACACAACACAATGATAACAAGACCAAATTCAATTTTAATAACAACAGATGGGAAAGACATCAGTTGAACAACAACAAAACACAATAATAACAAGACCAAATTCAATTTAAATAACAACAGCTGGGCAAGATATCAGTAGATCAACAACAAAAAAACACAATAACATCAGAACCATTTTCCAGAACCATTTTCAACTTAAATAACAACTACCGGGCAGCATATCAATAAAACAACAACAAAACACAATGAAAACAGCAGCAAATTCAACTTAAACATCAACAGCCTTGCAAGATATCAATTGATCAACTACACAACACAATGACAACAGGACCAAATAAAACTTAAACAACAACAGCCTTGCAAGATATCAATTGATCAACTACACAACACAATGACAACAGCACCAAATTCAACTGAAACAACAACAGTCGGGCAATATATCAATTGAACAACAACAACAAAACACAAAGACAACAGAACCAAATTGAACTTAAACGACAACTGTCAGGCAAGATATCAATTGAACAACTACAAAATACAATGACAACAGCATAAAAATTCAATTTTAATAACAACAGATGGGAAAGACATCAGTTAAACAACAACAAAACACAATAATAACAAGACCAAATTCAATTTAAATAACAACAAATGGGCAATATATCAATTGAACAACAACAACAAAACACAATGACAACAGAACCAAATAAAACTTAAACAACAACAGCCGGGCTAGGTATCAATTGATCAACAACAAAACACAATGACAACAGGACCAAATAAAATTTAAACAAACAACAGCCTCGCAAGATATCAATTGATCAACAACACAACACAATGATAACAAGACCAAATTCAATTTTAATAACAACAGATGGGAAATACATCAGTTGAACAACAACAAAACACAATACCAACAAGACCAAATTCAATTTAAATAACAACAAATGGGCAATATATCAATTGAACAACAACAACAAAACACAATGACAACAGGACCAAATAAAATTTAAACAAACAACAGCCTCGCAAGATATCAATTGATCAACAACACAACACAATGATAACAAGACCAAATTCAATTTTAATAACAACAGATGTGAAAGACATCAGTTGAACTACAACAAAACACAATAATAACAAGACCAAATTCAATTTAAATAACAATTGAACAACAACAACAAAACACAATGACAACAGAACCAAATAAAACTTAAACAACAACAGCCGGGCTAGGTATCAATTGATCAACAACAAAACACAATGACAACAGGACCAAATAAAATTTAAACAAACAACAGCCTCGCAAGATATCAATTGATCAACAACACAACACAATGATAACAAGACTAAATTCAATTTTAATAACAACAGATGGTAAAGACATCAGTTGAACAACAACAAAACACAATAATAACAAGACCAAATTCAATTTAAATAACAACAAATGGGCAATATATCAATTGAACAACAACAACAAAACACAATGACAACAGAACCAAATAAAACTTAAACAACAACAGCCGGGCTAGGTATCAATTGATCAACAACAAAACACAATGACAACAGGACCAAATAAAATTTAAACAAACAACAGCCTCGCAAGATATCAATTGATCAACAACACAACACAATGATAACAAGACCAAATTCAATTTTAATAACAACAGATGGGAAAGACATCAGTTGAACAACAACAAAACACAATAATAACAAGACCAAATTCAATTTAAATAACAACAAATGGGCAATATATCAATTGAACAACAACAACAAAACACAATGACAACAGAACCAAATAAAACTTAAACAACAACAGCCGGGCTAGGTATCAATTGATCAACAACAAAACACAATGACAACAGGACCAAATAAAATTTAAACAAACAACAGCCTCGCAAGATATCAATTGATCAACAACACAACACAATGATAACAAGACCAAATTCAATTTTAATAACAACAGATGGGAAAGACATCAGTTGAACAACAACAAAACACAATAATAACAAGACCAAATTCAATTTAAATAACAACAAATGGGCAATATATCAATTGAACAACAACAACAAAACACAATGACAACAGAACCAAATAAAACTTAAACAACAACAGCCGGGCTAGGTATCAATTGATCAACAACAAAACACAATGACAACAGGACCAAATAAAATTTTAACAAACAACAGCCTCGCAAGATATCAATTGATCAACAACACAACACAATGATAACAAGACCAAATTCAATTTTAATAACAACAGATGGAAAAGACATCAGTTGAACAACAACAAAACACAATAATAACAAGACCAAATTCAATTTAAATAACAACAAATGGGCAATATATCAATTGAACAACAACAACAAAACACAATGACAACAGAACCAAATAAAACTTAAACAACAACAGCCGGGCTAGGTATCAATTGATCAACAACAAAACACAATGACAACAGGACCAAATAAAATTTAAACAAACAACAGCCTCGCAAGATATCAATTGATCAACAACACAACACAATGATAACAAGACCAAATTCAATTTTAATAACAACAGATGGGAAAGACATCAGTTGAACAACAACAAAACACAATAATAACAAGACCAAATTCAATTTAAATAACAACAAATGGGCAATATATCAATTGAACAACAACAACAAAACACAATGACAACAGAACCAAATAAAATTTAAACAACAACAGCCGGGCTAGGTATCAATTGATCAACAACAAAACACAATGACAACAGGACCAAATAAAATTTAAACAAACAACAGCCTTGCAAGATATCAATTGATCAACAACACAACACAATGATAACAAGACCAAATTCAATTTTGATAACAACAGATGGGAAAGACATCAGTTGAACAACAACAAAACACAATAATAACAAGACCAAATTCAATTTAAATAACAACAAATGGGCAATATATCAATTGAACAACAACAACAAAACACAATGACAACAGAACCAAATAAAACTTAAACAACAACAGCCGGGCTAGGTATCAATTGATCAACAACAAAACACAATGACAACAGGACCAAATAAAATTTAAACAAACAACAGCCTCGCAAGATATCAATTGATCAACAACACAACAGAATGATAACAAGACCAAATTCAATTGTAATAACAACAGATGGGAAAGACATCAGTTGAACAACAACAAAACACAATAATAACAAGACCAAATTCAATTTAAATAACAACAAATGGGCAATATATCAATTGAACAACAACAACAAAACACAATGACAACAGAACCAAATAAAACTTAAACAAACAACAGCCTCGCAAGATATCAATTGATCAACAACACAACACAATGATAACAAGACCAAATTCAATTTTAATAACAACAGATGGGCAATATATCAATTGAACAACAACAACAAAACACAATTTCAACAGAACCAAATAAAACTTAAACAACAACAGCCGGGCTAGGTATCAATTGATCAACAACAAAACACAATGACAACAGGACCAAATAAAATTTAAACAAACAACAGCCTCGCAAGATATCAATTGATCAACAACACAACACAATGATAACAAGACCAAATTCAATTTAAATAACAACAAATGGGCAATATATCAATTAAACAACAACAACAAAACACAATGACAACAGAACCAAATAAAACTTAAACAAACAACAGCCTCGCAAGATATCAATTGATCAACAACACAACACAATGATAACAAGACCAAATTCAATTTTAATAACAACAGATGGGAAAGACATCAGTTGAACAACAACAAAACACAATAATAACAAGACCAAATTCAATTTAAATAACAACAAATGGGCAATATATCAATTGAACAACAACAACAAAACACAATGACAACAGAACCAAATAAAACTTAAACAACAACAGCTGGGCTAGGTATCAATTGATCAACAACAAAACACAATGACAACAGGACCAAATAAAATTTAAACAAACAACAGCCTCGCAAGATATCAATTGATCAACAACACAACACAATGATAACAAGACCAAATTCAATTTTAATAACAACAGATGGGAAAGACATCAGTTGAACAACAACAAAACACAATAATAACAAGACCAAATTCAATTTAAATAACAACAAATGGGCAATATATCAATTGAACAACAACAACAAAACACAATGACAACAGAACCAAATAAAATTTAAACAAACAACAGCCTCGCAAGATATCAATTGATCAACAACACAACACAATGATAACAAGACCAAATTCAATTTTAATAACAACAGATGGGAAAGACATCAGTTGAACAACAACAAAACACAATAATAACAAGACCAAATTCAATTTAAATAACAACAAATGGGCAATATATCAATTGAACAACAACAACAAAACACAATGACAACAGAACCAAATAAAACTTAAACAACAACAGCCGGGCTAGGTATCAATTGATCAACAACAAAACACAATGACAACAGGACCAAATAAAATTTAAACAAACAACAGCCTCGCAAGATATCAATTGATCAACAACACAACACAATGATAACAAGACCAAATTCAATTTTAATAACAACAGATGGGAAAGACATCAGTTGAACAACAACAAAACACAATAATAACAAGACCAAATTCAATTTAAATAACAACAAATGGGCAATATATCAATTGAACAACAACAACAAAACACAATGACAACAGAACCAAATAAAACTTAAACAACAACAGCCGGGCTAGGTATCAATTGATCAACAACAAAACACAATGACAACAGGACCAAATAAAATTTAAACAAACAACAGCCTCGCAAGATATCAATTGATCAACAACACAACACAATGATAACAAGACCAAATTCAATTTTAATAACAACAGATGGGAAAGACATCAGTTGAACAACAACAAAACACAATAATAACAAGACCAAATTCAATTTAAATAACAACAAATGGGCAATATATCAATTGAACAACAACAACAAAACACAATGACAACAGAACCAAATAAAACATAAACAACAACAGCCGGGCTAGGTATCAATTGATCAACAACAAAACACAATGACAACAGGACCAAATAAAATTCAAACAAACAACAGCCTCGCAAGATATCAATTGATCAACAACACAACACAATGATAACAAGACCAAATTCAATTTTAATAACAACAGATGGGAAAGACATCAGTTGAACAACCACAAAACACAATAATAACAAGACCAAATTCAATTTAAATAACAACAAATGGGCAATATATCAATTGAACAACAACAACAAAACACAATGACAACAGAACCAAATAAAACTTAAACAACAACAGCCGGGCTAGGTATCAATTGATCAACAACAAAACACAATGACAACAGGACCAAATAAAATTTAAACAAACAACAGCCTCGCAAGATATCAATTGATCAACAACACAACACAATGATAACAAGACCAAATTCAATTTTAATAACAACAGATGGGAAAGACATCAGTTGAACAACAACAAAACACAATAATAACAAGACCAAATTCAATTTAAATAACAACAAATGGGCAATATATCAATTGAACAACAACAACAAAACACAATGACAACAGAACCAAATAAAACTTAAACAACAACAGCCGGGCTAGGTATCAATTGATCAACAACAAAACACAATGACAACAGGACCAAATAAAATTTAAACAAACAACAGCCTCGCAAGATATCAATTGATCAACAACACAACACAATGATAACAAGACCAAATTCAATTTTAATAACAACAGATGGGAAAGACATCAGTTGAACAACAACAAAACACAATAATAACAAGACCAAATTCAATTTAAATAACAACAAATGGGCAATATATCAATTGAACAACAACAACAAAACACAATGACAACAGAACCAAATAAAACTTAAACAACAACAGCCGGGCTAGGTATCAATTGATCAACAACAAAACACAATGACAACAGGACCAAATAAAATTTAAACAAACAACAGCCTCGCAAGATATCAATTGATCAACAACACAACACAATGATAACAAGACCAAATTCAATTTTAATAACAACAGATGGGAAAGACATCAGTTGAACAACAACAAAACACAATAATAACAAGACCAAATTCAATTTAAATAACAACAAATGGGCAATATATCAAGTGAACAACAACAACAAAACACAATGACAACAGAACCAAATAAAACTTAAACAACAACAGCCGGGCTAGGTATCAATTGATCAACAACAAAACACAATGACAACAGGACCAAATAAAATTTAAACAAACAACAGCCTCGCAAGATATCAATTGATCAACAACACAACACAACACAATGATAACAAGACCAAATTCAATTTTAATAATAACAGATGGGAAAGACATCAGTTGAACAACAACAAAACACAATAATAACAAGACCAAATTCAATTTAAATAACAACAAATGGGCATTATATTAATTGAACAACAACAACAAAACACAATGACAACAGAACCAAATAAAACTTAAACAACAACAGCCGGGCTAGGTATCAATTGATCAACAACAAAACACAATGACAACAGGACCAAATAAAATTTAAACAAACAACAGCCTCGCAAGATATCAATTGATCAACAACACAACACAATGATAACAAGACCAAATTCAATTTTAATAACAACAGATGGGAAAGACATCAGTTGAACAACAACAAAACACAATAATAACAAGACCAATTTCAATTTAAATAACAACAAATGGGCAATATATCAATTGAACAACAACAACAAAACACAATGACAACAGAACCAAATAAAACTTAAACAACAACAGCCGGGCTAGGTATCAATTGATCAACAACAAAACACAATGACAACAGGACCAAATAAAATTTAAACAAACAACAGCCTCGCAAGATATCAATTGATCAACAACACAACACAATGATAACAAGACCAAATTCAATTTTAATAACAACAGATGGGAAAGACATCAGTTGAACAACAACAAAACACAATAATAACAAGACCAAATTCAATTTAAATAACAACAAATGGGCAATATATCAATTGAACAACAACAACAAAACACAATGACAACAGAACCAAATAAAACTTAAACAACAACAGCCGGGCTAGGTATCAATTGATCAACAACAAAACAAAATGACAACAGGACCAAATAAAATTTAAACAAACAACAGCCTCGCAAGATATCAATTGATCAACAACACAACACAATGATAACAAGACCTAATTCAATTTTAATAACAACAGATGGGAAAGACATCAGTTGAACAACAACAAAACACAATAATAACAAGACCAAATTCAATTTAAATAACAACAAATGGGCAATCTATCAATTGAACAACAACAACAAACACAATGACAACAGAACCAAATAAAACTTAAACAACAACAGCCGGGCTAGGTATCAATTGATCAACAACAAAACACAATGACAACAGGACCAAATAAAATTTAAACAAACAACAGCCTCGCAAGATATCAATTGATCAACAACACAACACAATGATAACAAGACCAAATTCAATTTTAATAACAACAGATGGGATAGACATCAGTTGAACAACAACAAAACACAATAATAACAAGACCAAATTCAATTTAAATAACAACAAATGGGCAATATATCAATTGAACAACAACAACAAAACACAATGACAACAGAACCAAATAAAACATAAACAACAACAGCCGGGCTAGGTATCAATTGATCAACAACAAAACACAATGACAACAGGACCAAATAAAATTCAAACAAACAACAGCCTCGCAAGATATCAATTGATCAACAACACAACACAATGATAACAAGACCAAATTCAATTTTAATAACAACAGATGGGAAAGACATCAGTTGAACAACAACAAAACACAATAATAACAAGACCAAATTCAATTTAAATAACAACAAATGGGCAATATATCAATTGAACAACAACAACAAAACACAAAGACAACAGAACCAAATAAAACTTAAACAACAACAGCCGGGCTAGGTATCAATTGATCAACAACAAAACACAATGACAATAGGACCAAATAAAATTTAAACAAACAACAGCCTCGCAAGATATCAATTGATCAACAACACAACACAATGATAACAAGACCAAATTCAATTTTAATAACAACAGATGGGAAAGACATCAGTTGAACAACAACAAAACACAATAATAACAAGACCAAATTCAATTTAAATAACAACAAATGGGCAATATATCAATTGAACAACAACAACAAAACACAATGACAACAGAACCAATTAAAACTTAAACAACAACAGCCGGGCTAGGTATCAATTGATCAACAACAAAACACAATGACAACAGGACCAAATAAAATTTAAACAAACAACAGCCTCGCAAGATATCAATTGATCAACAACACAACACAATGATAACAAGACCAAATTCAATTTTAATAACAACAGATGGGAGAGACATCAGTTGAACAACAACAAAACACAATAATAACAAGACCAAATTCAATTTAAATAACAACAAATGGGCAATATATCAATTGAACAACAACAACAAAACACAATGACAACAGAACCAAATAAAACTTAAACAACAACAGCCGGGCTAGGTATCAATTGATCAACAACAAAACACAATGACAACAGGACCAAATAAAATTTAAACAAACAACAGCCTCGCAAGATATCAATTGATCAACAACACAACACAATGATAACAAGACCAAATTCAATTTTAATAACAACAGATGGGAAAGACATCAGTTGAACAACAACAAAACACAATAATAACAAGACCAAATTCAATTTAAATAACAACAAATGGGCAATATATCAATTGAACAACAACAACAAAACACAATGACAACAGAACCAAATAAAACTTAAACAACAACAGCCGGGCTAGGTATCAATTGATCAACAACAAAACACAATGACAACAGGACCAAATAAAATTTAAACAAACAACAGCCTCGCAAGATATCAATTGATCAACAACACAACACAATGATAACAAGACCAAATTCAATTTTAATAACAACAGATGGGAAAGACATCAGTTGAACAACAACAAAACACAATAATAACAAGACCAAATTCAATTTAAATAACAACAAATGGGCAATATATCAATTGAACAACAACAACAAAACACAATGACAACAGAACCAAATAAAACTTAAACAACAACAGCCGGGCTAGGTATCAATTGATCAACAACAAAACACAATGACAACAGGACCAAATAAAATTTAAACAAACAACAGCCTCGCAAGATATCAATTGATCAACAACACAACACAATGATAACAAGACCAAATTCAATTTTAATAACAACAGATGGGAAAGACATCAGTTGAACAACAACAAAACACAATAATAACAAGACCAAATTCAATTTAAATAACAACAAATGGGCAATATATCAATTGAACAACAACAACAAAACACAATGACAACAGAACCAAATAAAACTTAAACAACAACAGCCGGGCTAGGTATCAATTGATCAACAACAAAACACAATGACAACAGGACCAAATAAAATTTAAACAAACAACAGCCTCGCAAGATATCAATTGATCAACAACACAACACAATGATAACAAGACCAAATTCAATTTTAATAACAACAGATGGGAAAGACATCAGTTGAACAACAACAAAACACAATAATAACAAGACCAAATTCAATTTAAATAACAACAAATGGGCAATATATCAATTGAACAACAACAACAAAACACAATGACAACAGAACCAAATAAAACTTAAACAACAACAGCCGGGCTAGGTATCAATTGATCAACAACAAAACACAATGACAACAGGACCAAATAAAATTTAAACAAACAACAGCCTCGCAAGATATCAATTGATCAACAACACAACACAATGATAACAAGACCAAATTCAATTTTAATAACAACAGATGGGAAAGACATCAGTTGAACAACAACAAAACACAATAATAACAAGACCAAATTCAATTTAAATAACAACAAATGGGCAATATATCAATTGAACAACAACAACAAAACACAATGACAACAGAACCAAATAAAACTTAAACAACAACAGCCGGGCTAGGTATCAATTGATCAACAACAAAACACAATGACAACAGGACCAAATAAAATTTAAACAAACAACAGCCTCGCAAGATATCAATTGATCAACAACACAACACAATGATAAAGACCAAATTCAATTTTAATAACAACAGATGGGAAAGACATCAGTTGAACAACAACAAAACACAATAATAACAAGACCAAATTCAATTTAAATAACAACAAATGGGCAATATATCAATTGAACAACAACAACAAAACACAATGACAACAGAACCAAATAAAACTTAAACAACAACAGCCGGGCTAGGTATCAATTGATCAACAACAAAACACAATGACAACAGGACCAAATAAAATTTAAACAAACAACAGCCTCGCAAGATATCAATTGATCAACAACACAACACAATGATAACAAGACCAAATTCAATTTTAATAACAACAGATGGGAAAGACATCAGTTGAACAACAACAAAACACAATAATAACAAGACCAAATTCAATTTAAATAACAACAAATGGGCAATATATCAATTGAACAACAACAACAAAACACAATGACAACAGAACCAAATAAAACTTAAACAACAACAGCCGGGCTAGGTATCAATTGATCAACAACAAAACACAATGACAACAGGACCAAATAAAATTTAAACAAACAACAGCCTCGCAAGATATCAATTGATCAACAACACAACACAATGATAACAAGACCAAATTCAATTTTAATAACAACAGATGGGAAAGACATCAGTTGAACAACAACAAAACACAATAATAACAAGACCAAATTCAATTTAAATAACAACAAATGGGCAATATATCAATTGAACAACAACAACAAAACACAATGACAACAGAACCAAATAAAACTTAAACAACAACAGCCGGGCTAGGTATCAATTGATCAACAACAAAACACAATGACAACAGGACCAAATAAAATTTAAACAAACAACAGCCTCGCAAGATATCAATTGATCAACAACACAACACAATGATAACAAGACCAAATTCAATTTTAATAACAACAGATGGGAAAGACATCAGTTGAACAACAACAAAACACAATAATAACAAGACCAAATTCAATTTAAATAACAACAAATGGGCAATATATCAATTGAACAACAACAACAAAACACAATGACAACAGAACCAAATAAAACTTAAACAACAACAGCCGGGCTAGGTATCAATTGATCAACAACAAAACACAATGACAACAGGACCAAATAAAATTTAAACAAACAACAGCCTCGCAAGATATCAATTGATCAACAACACAACACAATGATAACAAGACCAAATTCAATTTTAATAACAACAGATGGGAAAGACATCAGTTGAACAACAACAAAACACAATAATAACAAGACCAAATTCAATTTAAATAACAACAAATGGGCAATATATCAATTGAACAACAACAACAAAACACAATGACAACAGAACCAAATAAAACTTAAACAACAACAGCCGGGCTAGGTATCAATTGATCAACAACAAAACACAATGACAACAGGACCAAATAAAATTTAAACAAACAACAGCCTCGCAAGATATCAATTGATCAACAACACAACACAATGATAACAAGACCAAATTCAATTTTAATAACAACAGATGGGAAAGACATCAGTTGAACAACAACAAAACACAATAATAACAAGACCAAATTCAATTTAAATAACAACAAATGGGCAATATATCAATTGAACAACAACAACAAAACACAATGACAACAGAACCAAATAAAACTTAAACAACAACAGCCGGGCTAGGTATCAATTGATCAACAACAAAACACAATGACAACAGGACCAAATAAAATTTAAACAAACAACAGCCTCGCAAGATATCAATTGATCAACAACACAACACAATGATAACAAGACCAAATTCAATTTTAATAACAACAGATGGGAAAGACATCAGTTGAACAACAACAAAACACAATAATAACAAGACCAAATTCAATTTAAATAACAACAAATGGGCAATATATCAATTGAACAACAACAACAAAACACAATGACAACAGAACCAAATAAAACTTAAACAACAACAGCCGGGCTAGGTATCAATTGATCAACAACAAAACACAATGACAACAGGACCAAATAAAATTTAAACAAACAACAGCCTCGCAAGATATCAATTGATCAACAACACAACACAATGATAACAAGACCAAATTCAATTTTAATAACAACAGATGGGAAAGACATCAGTTGAACAACAACAAAACACAATAATAACAAGACCAAATTCAATTTAAATAACAACAAATGGGCAATATATCAATTGAACAACAACAACAAAACACAATGACAACAGAACCAAATAAAACTTAAACAACAACAGCCGGGCTAGGTATCAATTGATCAACAACAAAACACAATGACAACAGGACCAAATAAAATTTAAACAAACAACAGCCTCGCAAGATATCAATTGATCAACAACACAACACAATGATAACAAGACCAAATTCAATTTTAATAACAACAGATGGGAAAGACATCAGTTGAACAACAACAAAACACAATAATAACAAGACCAAATTCAATTTAAATAACAACAAATGGGCAATATATCAATTGAACAACAACAACAAAACACAATGACAACAGAACCAAATAAAACTTAAACAACAACAGCCGGGCTAGGTATCAATTGATCAACAACAAAACACAATGACAACAGGACCAAATAAAATTTAAACAAACAACAGCCTCGCAAGATATCAATTGATCAACAACACAACACAATGATAACAAGACCAAATTCAATTTTAATAACAACAGATGGGAAAGACATCAGTTGAACAACAACAAAACACAATAATAACAAGACCAAATTCAATTTAAATAACAACAAATGGGCAATATATCAATTGAACAACAACAACAAAACACAATGACAACAGAACCAAATAAAACTTAAACAACAACAGCCGGGCTAGGTATCAATTGATCAACAACAAAACACAATGACAACAGGACCAAATAAAATTTAAACAAACAACAGCCTCGCAAGATATCAATTGATCAACAACACAACACAATGATAACAAGACCAAATTCAATTTTAATAACAACAGATGGGAAAGACATCAGTTGAACAACAACAAAACACAATAATAACAAGACCAAATTCAATTTAAATAACAACAAATGGGCAATATATCAATTGAACAACAACAACAAAACACAATGACAACAGAACCAAATAAAACTTAAACAACAACAGCCGGGCTAGGTATCAATTGATCAACAACAAAACACAATGACAACAGGACCAAATAAAATTTAAACAAACAACAGCCTCGCAAGATATCAATTGATCAACAACACAACACAATGATAACAAGACCAAATTCAATTTTAATAACAACAGATGGGAAAGACATCAGTTGAACAACAACAAAACACAATAATAACAAGACCAAATTCAATTTAAATAACAACAAATGGGCAATATATCAATTGAACAACAACAACAAAACACAATGACAACAGAACCAAATAAAACTTAAACAACAACAGCCGGGCTAGGTATCAATTGATCAACAACAAAACACAATGACAACAGGACCAAATAAAATTTAAACAAACAACAGCCTCGCAAGATATCAATTGATCAACAACACAACACAATGATAACAAGACCAAATTCAATTTTAATAACAACAGATGGGAAAGACATCAGTTGAACAACAACAAAACACAATAATAACAAGACCAAATTCAATTTAAATAACAACAAATGGGCAATATATCAATTGAACAACAACAACAAAACACAATGACAACAGAACCAAATAAAACTTAAACAACAACAGCCGGGCTAGGTATCAATTGATCAACAACAAAACACAATGACAACAGGACCAAATAAAATTTAAACAAACAACAGCCTCGCAAGATATCAATTGATCAACAACACAACACAATGATAACAAGACCAAATTCAATTTTAATAACAACAGATGGGAAAGACATCAGTTGAACAACAACAAAACACAATAATAACAAGACCAAATTCAATTTAAATAACAACAAATGGGCAATATATCAATTGAACAAAAACAACAAAACACAATGACAACAGAACCAAATAAAACTTAAACAACAACAGCCGGGCTAGGTATCAATTGATCAACAACAAAACACAATGACAACAGGACCAAATAAAATTTAAACAAACAACAGCCTCGCAAGATATCAATTGATCAACAACACAACACAATGATAACAAGACCAAATTCAAATATTTTAATAACAACAGATGGGAAAGACATCAGTTGAACAACAACAAAACACAATAATAACAAGACCAAATTCAATTTAAATAACAACAAATGGGCAATATATCAATTGAACAACAACAACAAAACACAAAGACAACAGAACCAAATAAAACTTAAACAACAACAGCCGGGCTAGGTATCAATTGATCAACAACAAAACCCAATGACAATAGGACCAAATAAAATTTAAACAAACATCAGCCTCGCAAGATATCAATTGATCAACAACACAACACAATGATAACAAGACCAAATTCAATTTTAATAACAACAGATGGGAAAGACATCAGTTGAACAACAACAAAACACAATAATAACAAGACCAAATTCAATTTAAATAACAACAAATGGGCAATATATCAATTGAACAACAACAACAAAACACAATGACAACAGAACCAAATAAAACTTAAACAACAACAGCCGGGCTAGGTATCAATTGATCAACAACAAAACACAATGACAACAGGACCAAATAAAATTTAAACAAACAACAGCCTCGCAAGATATCAATTGATCAACAACACAACACAATGATAACAAGACCAAATTCAATTTTAATAACAACAGATGGGAAAGACATCAGTTGAACAACAACAAAACACAATAATAACAAGACCAAATTCAATTTAAATAACAACAAATGGGCAATATATCAATTGAACAACAACAACAAAACACAATGACAACAGAACCAAATAAAACTTAAACAACAACAGCCGGGCTAGGTATCAATTGATCAACAACAAAACACAATGACAACAGGACCAAATAAAATTTAAACAAACAACAGCCTCGCAAGATATCAATTGATCAACAACACAACACAATGATAACAAGACCAAATTCAATTTTAATAACAACAGATGGGAAAGACATCAGTTGAACAACAACAAAACACAATAATAACAAGACCAAATTCAATTTAAATAACAACAAATGGGGCAATATATCAATTGAACAACAACAACAAAACACAATGACAACAGAACCAAATAAAACATAAACAACAACAGCCGGCTAGGTATCAATTGATCAACAACAAAACACAATGACAACAGGACCAAATAAAATTTAAACAAACATCAGCCTCGCAAGATATCAATTGATCAACAACACAACACAATGATAACAAGACCAAATTCAATTTTAATAACAACAAATGGGAAAGACATCAGTTGAACAACAACAAAACACAATAATAACAAGACCAAATTCAATTTAAATAACAACAAATGGGCAATATATCAATTGAACAACAACAACAAAACACAATGACAACAGAACCAAATAAAACTTAAACAACAACAGCCGGGCTAGGTATCAATTGATCAACAACAAAACACAATGACAACAGGACCAAATAAAATTTAAACAAACAACAGCCTCGCAAGATATCAATTGATCAACAACACAACACAATGATAACAAGACCAAATTCAATTTTAATAACAACAGATGGGAAAGACATTAGTTGAACAACAACAAAACACAATAATAACAAGACCAAATTCAATTTAAATAACAACAAATGGGCAATATATCAATTGAACAACAACAACAAAACACAATGACAACAGAACCAAATAAAACTTAAACAACAACAGCCGGGCTAGGTATCAATTGATCAACAACAAAACACAATGACAACAGGACCAAATAAAATTTAAACAAACAACAGCCTCGCAAGATATCAATTGATCAACAACACAACACAATGATAACAAGACCAAATTCAATTTTAATAACAACAGATGGGAAAGACATCAGTTGAACAACAACAAAACACAATAATAACAAGACCAAATTCAATTTAAATAACAACAAATGGGCAATATATCAATTGAACAACAACAACAAAACACAATGACAACAGAACCAAATAAAACTTAAACAACAACAGCCGGGCTAGGTATCAATTGATCAACAACAAAACACAATGACAACAGGACCAAATAAAATTTAAACAAACAACAGCCTCGCAAGATATCAATTGATCAACAACACAACACAATGATAACAAGACCAAATTCAATTTTAATAACAACAGATGGGAAAGACATTAGTTGAACAACAACAAAACACAATAATAACAAGACCAAATTCAATTTAAATAACAACAAATGGGCAATATATCAATTGAACAACAACAACAAAACACAATGACAACAGAACCAAATAAAACTTAAACAACAACAGCCGGGCTAGGTATCAATTGATCAACAACAAAACACAATGACAACAGGACCAAATAAAATTTAAACAAACAACAGCCTCGCAAGATATCAATTGATCAACAACACAACACAATGATAACAAGACCAAATTCAATTTTAATAACAACAGATGGGAAAGACATCAGTTGAACAACAACAAAACACAATAATAACAAGACCAAATTCAATTTAAATAACAACAAATGGGCAATATATCAATTGAACAACAACAACAAAACACAATGACAACAGAACCAAATAAAACTTAAACAACAACAGCCGGGCTAGGTATCAATTGATCAACAACAAAACACAATGACAACAGGACCAAATAAAATTTAAACAAACAACAGCCTCGCAAGATATCAATTGATCAACAACACAACACAATGATAACAAGACCAAATTCAATTTTAATAACAACAGATGGGAAAGACATCAGTTGAACAACAACAAAACACAATAATAACAAGACCAAATTCAATTTAAATAACAACAAATGGGCAATATATCAATTGAACAACAACAACAAAACACAATGACAACAGAACCAAATAAAACTTAAACAACAACAGCCGGGCTAGGTATCAATTGATCAACAACAAAACACAATGACAACAGGACCAAATAAAATTTAAACAAACAACAGCCTCGCAAGATATCAATTGATCAACAACACAACACAATGATAACAAGACCAAATTCAATTTTAATAACAACAGATGGGAAAGACATCAGTTGAACAACAACAAAACACAATAATAACAAGACCAAATTCAATTTAAATAACAACAAATGGGCAATATATCAATTGAACAACAACAACAAAACACAATGACAACAGAACCAAATAAAACTTAAACAACAACAGCCGGCTAGGTATCAATTGATCAACAACAAAACACAATGACAACAGGACCAAATAAAATTTAAACAAACAACAGCCTCGCAAGATATCAATTGATCAACAACACAACACAATGATAACAAGACCAAATTCAAAAATTTTAATAACAACAGATGGGAAAGACATCAGTTGAACAACAACAAAACACAATAATAACAAGACCAAATTCAATTTAAATAACAACAAATGGGCAATATATCAATTGAACAACAACAACAAAACACAAAGACAACAGAACCAAATAAAACTTAAACAACAACAGCCAGGCTAGGTATCAATTGATCAACAACAAAACACAATGACAACAGGACCAAATAAAATTTAAACAAACATCAGCCTTGCAAGATATCAATTGATCAACAACACAACACAATGATAACAAGACCAAATTCAATTTTAATAACAACAGATGGGAAAGACATCAGTTGAACAACAACAAAACACAATAATAACAAGACCAAATTCAATTTAAATAACAACAAATGGGCAATATATCAATTGAACAACAACAACAAAACACAATGACAACAGAACCAAATAAAACTTAAACAACAACAGCCGGGCTAGGTATCAATTGATCAACAACAAAACACAATGACAACAGGACCAAATAAAATTTAAACAAACAACAGCCTCGCAAGATATCAATTGATCAACAACACAACACAATGATAACAAGACCAAATTCAATTTTAATAACAACAGATGGGAAAGACATCAGTTGAACAACAACAAAACACAATAATAACAAGACCAAATTCAATTTAAATAACAACAAATGGGCAATATATCAATTGAACAACAACAACAAAACACAATGACAACAGAACCAAATAAAACTTAAACAACAACAGCCGGGCTAGGTATCAATTGATCAACAACAAAACACAATGACAACAGGACCAAATAAAATTTAAACAAACAACAGCCTCGCAAGATATCAATTGATCAACAACACAACACAATGATAACAAGACCAAATTAAATTTTAATAACAACAGATGGGAAAGACATCAGTTGAACAACAACAAAACACAATAATAACAAGACCAAATTCAATTTAAATAACAACAAATGGGCAATATATCAATTGAACAACAACAACAAAACACAATGACCACAGAACCAAATAAAACTTAAACAACAACAGCCGGGCTAGGTATCAATTGATCAACAACAAAACACAATGACAACAGGACCAAATAAAATTTAAACAAACAACAGCCTCGCAAGATATCAATTGATCAACAACACAACACAATGATAACAAGACCAAATTCAATTTTAATAACAACAGATGGGAAAGACATCAGTTGAACAACAACAAAACACAATAATAACAAGACCAAATTCAATTTAAATAACAACAAATGGGCAATATATCAATTGAACAACAACAACAAAACACAATGACCACAGAACCAAATAAAACTTAAACAACAACAGCCGGGCTAGGTATCAATTGATCAACAACAAAACACAATGACAACAGGACCAAATAAAATTTAAACAAACAACAGCCTCGCAAGATATCAATTGATCAACAACACAACACAATGATAACAAGACCAAATTCAATTTTAATAACAACAGATGGGAAAGACATCAGTTGAACAACAACAAAACACAATAATAACAAGACCAAATTCAATTTAAATAACAACAAATGGGCAATATATCAATTGAACAACAACAACAAAACACAATGACAACAGAACCAAATAAAACTTAAACAACAACAGCCGGGCTAGGTATCAATTGATCAACAACAAAACACAATGACAACAGGACCAAATAAAATTTAAACAAACAACAGCCTCGCAAGATATCAATTGATCAACAACACAACACAATGATAACAAGACCAAATTCAATTTTAATAACAACAGATGGGAAAGACATCAGTTGAACAACAACAAAACACAATAATAACAAGACCAAATTCAATTTAAATAACAACAAATGGGCAATATATCAATTGAACAACAACAACAAAACACAATGACAACAGAACCAAATAAAACTTAAACAACAACAGCCGGGCTAGGTATCAATTGATCAACAACAAAACACAATGACAACAGGACCAAATAAAATTTAAACAAACAACAGCCTCGCAAGATATCAATTGATCAACAACACAACACAATGATAACAAGACCAAATTCAATTTTAATAACAACAGATGGGAAAGACATCAGTTGAACAACAACAAAACACAATAATAACAAGACCAAATTCAATTTAAATAACAACAAATGGGCAATATATCAATTGAACAACAACAACAAAACACAATGACCACAGAACCAAATAAAACTTAAACAACAACAGCCGGGCTAGGTATCAATTGATCAACAACAAAACACAATGACAACAGGACCAAATAAAATTTAAACAAACAACAGCCTCGCAAGATATCAATTGATCAACAACACAACACAATGATAACAAGACCAAATTCAATTTTAATAACAACAGATGGGAAAGACATCAGTTGAACAACAACAAAACACAATAATAACAAGACCAAATTCAATTTAAATAACAACAAATGGGCAATATATCAATTGAACAACAACAACAAAACACAATGACCACAGAACCAAATAAAACTTAAACAACAACAGCCGGGCTAGGTATCAATTGATCAACAACAAAACACAATGACAACAGGACCAAATAAAATTTAAACAAACAACAGCCTCGCAAGATATCAATTGATCAACAACACAACACAATGATAACAAGACCAAATTCAATTTTAATAACAACAGATGGGAAAGACATCAGTTGAACAACAACAAAACACAATAATAACAAGACCAAATTCAATTTAAATAACAACAAATGGGCAATATATCAATTGAACAACAACAACAAAACACAATGACAACAGAACCAAATAAAACTTAAACAACAACAGCCGGGCTAGGTATCAATTGATCAACAACAAAACACAATGACAACAGGACCAAATAAAATTTAAACAAACAACAGCCTCGCAAGATATCAATTGATCAACAACACAACACAATGATAACAAGACCAAATTCAATTTTAATAACAACAGATGGAAAAGACATCAGTTGAACAACAACAAAACACAATAATAACAAGACCAAATTCAATTTAAATAACAACAAATGGGCAATATATCAATTGAACAACAACAACAAAACACAATGACAACAGAACCAAATAAAACTTAAACAACAACAGCCGGGCTAGGTATCAATTGATCAACAACAAAACACAATGACAACAGGACCAAATAAAATTTAAACAAACAACAGCCTCGCAAGATATCAATTGATCAACAACACAACACAATGATAACAAGATCAAATTCAATTTTAATAACAACAGATGGGAAAGACATCAGTTGAACAACAACAAAACACAATAATAACAAGACCAAATTCAATTTAAATAACAACAAATGGGCAATATATCAATTGAACAACAACAACAAAACACAATGACCACAGAACCAAATAAAACTTAAACAACAACAGCCGGGCTAGGTATCAATTGATCAACAACAAAACACAATGACAACAGGACCAAATAAAATTTAAACAAACAACAGCCTCGCAAGATATCAATTGATCAACAACACAACACAATGATAACAAGACCAAATTCAATTTTAATAACAACAGATGGGAAAGACATCAGTTGAACAACAAAAAAACACAATAATAACAAGACCAAATTCAATTTAAATAACAACAAATGGGCAATATATCAATTGAACAACAACAACAAAACACAATGACAACAGAACCAAATAAAACTTAAACAACAACAGCCGGGCTAGGTATAAATTGATCAACAACAAAACACAATGACAACAGGACCAAATAATATTTAAACAAACAACAGCCTCGCAAGATATCAATTGATCAACAACACAACACAATGATAACAAGACCAAATTCAATTTTAATAACAACAGATGGGAAAGACATCAGTTGAACAACAACAAAACACAATAATAACAAGACCAAATTCAATTTAAATAACAACAAATGGGCAATATATCAATTGAACAACAACAACAAAACACAATGACAACAGAACCAAATAAAACTTAAACAACAACAGCCGGGCTAGGTATCAATTGATCAACAACAAAACACAATGACAACAGGACCAAATAAAATTTAAACAAACAACAGCCTCGCAAGATATCAATTGATCAACAACACAACACAATGATAACAAGACCAAATTCAATTTTAATAACAACAGATGGGAAAGACATCAGTTGAACAACAACAAAACACAATAATAACAAGACCAAATTCAATTTAAATAACAACAAATGGGCAATATATCAATTGAACAACAACAACAAAACACAATGACAACAGAACCAAATAAAACTTAAACAACAACAGCCGGGCTAGGTATAAATTGATCAACAACAAAACACAATGACAACAGGACCAAATAAAATTTAAAGAAACAACAGCCTCGCAAGATATCAATTGATCAACAACACCACACAATGATAACAAGACCAAATTCAATTTTAATAACAACAAATGGGAAAGACATCAGTTGAACAACAACAAAACACAATAATAACAAGACCAAATTCAATTTAAATAACAACAAATGGGCAATATATCAATTGAACAACAACAACAAAACACAATGACAACAGAACCAAATAAAACTTAAACAACAACAGCCGGGCTAGGTATCAATTGATCAACAACAAAACACAATGACAACAGGACCAAATAAAATTTAAACAAACAACAGCCTCGCAAGATATCAATTGATCAACAACACAACACAATGATAACAAGACCAAATTCAATTTTAATAACAACAGATGGGAAAGACATCAGTTGAACAACAACAAAACACAATAATAACAAGACCAAATTCAATTTAAATAACAACAAATGGGCAATATATCAATTGAACAACAACAACAAAACACAATGACAACAGAACCAAATAAAACTTAAACAACAACAGCCGGGCTAGGTATCAATTGATCAACAACAAAACACAATGACAACAGGACCAAATACAATTTAAACAAACAACAGCCTCGCAAGATATCAATTGATCAACAACACAACACAATGATAACAAGACCAAATTCAATTTTAATAACAACAGATGGGAAAGACATCAGTTGAACAACAACAAAACACAATAATAACAAGACCAAATTCAATTTAAATAACAACAAATGGGCAATATATCAATTGAACAACAACAACAAAACACAATCACAACAGAACCAAATAAAACTTAAACAACAACAGCCGGGCTAGGTATCAATTGATCAACAACAAAACACAATGACAACAGGACCAAATAAAATTTAAACAAACAACAGCCTCGCAAGATATCAATTGATCAACAACACAACACAATGACAACAGGATCAAATTCAATTTAACAACAACAAACGGGCAAGATATCAAAGGATCAACAACAACAAAACACAATGACAACGGGACCAAATACAACTGAAACAACAACAGCCTCACAAAATATCAATTGATCAACAACACAACACAATGACAACAGGACCAAATAAAATTTAAACAAACAACAGCCTCGCAAGATATCAATTGATCAACAACACAACACAATGACAACAGGATCAAATTCAACTTAAAAACAACAACCGGGAAAGATATCAATTGAAAAACAACAATAAAAAGCACTGACAACAGCATCAAGTCAACTTAAACAACAACAGCAATTGATCAACAACACAATGACAACAGGACCAAATTCAACATAAACAACAACAGACGGGCAAGATATCAAAGGCTCAAAAACAACAAAACACAATGACAGGACTAAATACACCTGAAACAACAACAGCCTGGCAATATATCAATTCAACAACAACAACAAAACACAATGACAACAGAACCAAATTCAACTTAAATAACAACAGCCGGGCAAGATATCAGTTAAACAACAACAACAAAACACAATGACAACAGGACCAAATTCAACTTAAATAACAACAGACGGGGAAGATATCAACTGAACAATAACAACAAAACACAATGAAAACAAGACCAAATTCAATTTCAATATCAACAGATGGGCAAGACATCAATTGAACAACAACAAAAAACAATGACAACAGGATCAAATTCAACTTAAAAACAACAAACGGGAAAGATATCAAAGGATTAACAACAACAAAACACAATGACAACAGGACCAAATACAACTGAAACAACAACAGCAGGGCAATATATCAATTGAACAACAACATCAAAACACAATGACAACAGGACCAAATACAACTGAAACAACAACAGCCTCGCAAAATATCAATTGATCAACAACACTACAGAATGACAACAGGACCAAATGCAACTTTACAACAACAAACTTGCAAGATATCAAAGGATCAATAACAAGAAAACACAATGACAACAGGACCAAATGCAACTGAAACAACAACAGCCGGACAAGATATCAATTGAACAATTACAAAACACAATGATAACAAGACCAAATTCAATTTAAATAACAACAGACAGGCAAGACATCAATAGATCAACAACAACCAAACACAATGACAACAGGACCAAATTCAGTTTAAATAACAATGGAGGGGCAAGACATCAATTGATCAACAACACAACACAATGACAACATGATCAAATACAACTAAAACAACAACAGCCTCGCAAAATATCAATTGATCAACAACACTACAGACTGACAACAGGACCAAATTCAACTTTACAACAACAAACGGGCAAGATATCAAAGGATCAACAACAAAACAGAATGACAACAGAACCTAATTAAACTGAAACAACAACAGCTAGGCTAGCTATCAATTGATTAACAACAAACCGCAATGACAACAGGACCAACTACAGCTTAAACAACAACAGCCTTGCAAGATATCAATTGATCAACAACACAACACATGGAAAACAGCACCAAATTCAACTTAACAACAAGAGCCAGGCAAGCTATGAAACGAACATCAACAACAAAACACACTGACAACAGGACCAAATTCAACTTAACAAAAACAGCCGGGCAAAATATCAAAGGATCAACAACAAAAAAACACAATGAGAACAGGACCAAATAAGATTGAACTTAAACAACTGCCGGGCAAAATATCAATTAAACAACAACAACAACAAAACACAATGACAACAGGACCAAATTAAACTTAAACAACAACAGTCAGGCAATATATCAATTGAACAACAACAAAACACACTGACAACAGGACCAAATTCAAATTAACAACAACAGCCAGGAAATATATCAACTGAACAACAACAACAACAAAACACACTGACAACAGCATCAATTCAACTTAACAACAAAAGCTGGGCAAGATATCAACTGAACAACAACAAAGCACAATGACAACAGGACCAAATAAAGCTTAAACAACAACAACCTCGCAAAATATCAATTCATCAACAACACTACAGAATGACAACAGGACCAAATTCAACTTAACAACAACAAACGGGCAAGATATCAAAGGATCAACAACAACAAAACACAGTGACAACAGGACCAAATACAACTGAAACAACAACAGCCGGGCAAGATATCAAATGAACAATAACAAAACACAATGATAACAAGACCAAATTCAATTTAAATAACAACAGACAAGCAAGACATCAATAGATCAACAACAAAACACAATGACAACAGGACCTAATTAAACTTAAACAACAACAGCCGGGCTAGATATCAACTGATCAACACCAAAACACAATGACAACAGGACCAAATAAAATTGAACAACAACGGATTAAACAAAACACAATGACTTTAACAACAACGGCCAAGCTAGATATAAATTTAACAACTACAAAAAAACACAATGACAACAGCAGCAAATTCAACTTAAGTAACTACAGCCGGACAAAATATCAATTGAACAACAACAAAACACAATGACAACAAATTCAACTTAAATAACAACAGCCACGCAAGATATCAATAGATCAACAACAATGACATCAGGACCAAATTCAACTTAACAACAACAGACGGGCAAGATATCAAAGGATCAACAACAACAAAGCGCAATGACAACATGACCAAATACAACTGAAACAACAACAGCTGGGGAAAATATCAACTGAACAACTACAAAACACAATGATAACAAGACCAAATTCAATTTAAATAACAACCGCCGGGCAACATATCAATTAAACAACAACAACAAAATACAATGACAACAGGACCAAATTAAACTTAAACAACAACAGTCAGGCAATATATCAATTGAACAACAACAAAACACAATGCCAACAGGATTAAATTCAATTTGAATAACAACAGAGGGGCAAGATATCAATTGAACAACAACAAAACACAAAACACAATGACAACAGAACCAATTTCAACTTAAACGACAATATTAGGGCAAGATATCAAATGAACATCTACAAAACATAATGACAACAAATTCAACTTAAATAACAGCCGCGCAAGATATCAATAGATCAACAACAACAAAACACAATAACAACAGAACCAAATTCAACTTAAATAACTACCGCCGCGCAACATAATAATTAAACAAAGGTAAACAAAACACAGTTGCAACAGGACCAAACTCAACCGAAATAACAACAGACAATAAAGACATCAATTGAACAACAACAACAAAACACAATGACAACAGGACCAAATTAAACTGAAACAACAACAGCCGGTCGAGCTGTCATTTGATCAACAACAAACCACAATGACAACAGGACCAAATATAGCTTAAACAACAACAGCCTTGCAAGATATCAATTGATCAACAACAAAACATACAAAATTCAACTTAACAACAACAGCCGGGCAGGATATCAATTAAACAACAACAACAAAACACAATGACAACAGGACCAAACTCAACTTAAATAACAACAGATGGGCAAGACATCAATTGAACAACAACAACAAAACACAATGACAACAGGACCAAATACAACTCAGACAACAACAGCCTGGACATATATCAATTCAACAACAACAACAAAACACAATGACAACAGAACCATATTCAACTTAAATAACAACAGCCGGGCAATATATCAATTGAACAACAACAAAACACAATGATAACAAGACCAAATTCAGTTTAAATAAAAACAGATGGGCTAGACATCAATGAATCAACAACAACAAAACACAATGACAACAGAACCAAATTCAACTTAAATAACAACAGCCGTGCAACATACCAATAAAACAACAACAACAAAACACAATGACAACAGAACCATATTCAACTTAAATAACAACAGCCGTGCAAAATACCAATAAAACAACAACAACAAAACACAATGACAACAGAACCATATTCAACTTAAATAACAACCGCCGTGCAACATACCAATAAAACAACAACAACATAACACAATGACAAGAGTACCAAATTAAACTTAACAACAGTCGGGCAAGATATCAATTGAACAACAACAACAACAAAACACACTGACAACAGGACCAAATTCAACTTAAAAACAACAGCCAGGCAAGATATCAATTAAACAACAACAACAAAACACACGGACACCAGCATCAAATTCAACTTAAACACAAACAGCCGGACAAGATAAAGTGAACAAAAACAAAACACAATGACAACAGAAACAAATTCAACTTGAACGACAACAGTCAGGCAAGATATCAATTTAACAATTACAAACAAAACACAATGACAACAGCATCAAATTCAACTTAAATCACAACAGCCGGGCAAGATA
Organism: Cyrtodaria siliqua; assembly: GCA_037043455.1. Lineage (NCBI taxonomy): Eukaryota > Metazoa > Mollusca > Bivalvia > Adapedonta > Hiatellidae > Cyrtodaria > Cyrtodaria siliqua. Next base: position 215,788 of record JAWPHD010002689.1, read on the forward strand.
TCAATTCAACAACAACAAAACACAATGATAACAAGACGAAATTCAATAAAACATAACAACAGATGGGCAAGACATCAATTGAACAACAACAAAACACAATGACAACAGGACCAAATTCAATTTGAATAACAACAGAGGGGCAAAATATCAATTGAACAACAACAAAACACAATGACAACAGGACCAAATTCCATTTAAATAACAACAGAGGGGCAAGACATCAATTGAACAACAACAACAAAACACAATGACAACAGAATCAAATAAAACTTAAACAACAACAGCCGGGCTAGATATCAATTGATCAACAACACAACACAATAACAACAGGACCAAATTCAGTTTAAATAACAACAGAGGGGCAAGACATCAATTGAACAACAACAACAAAACACAATGACAACAGAACCAAATAAAATTTAAACAACAACAGCCGGGCTAGGTATCAACTGATCAACAACAAAACAAAATGACAACAGGACCAAATTCAACTTAACAACAACAAATGGGCAAGATATCAAAGAATCAACAACAATAAAACACAATGACAACAGGACCCAATACAACTGAAACAACAACAGCAGGGCAATATATCTATTGAACACCAACAACAAAAGACAATGACAACAGGACAAAATACCACTGAAACAACAACAGCCTCGCAAAATATCAATTGATCAACACTACTACAGAATGACAACAGGACCAAATTCAACTTAACAACAACAAACGGGCAAGATATCAAAGAATCAACAACAACAAAACACACTGACAACAGGACCAAATTCAAATTAACAACAACAGCCGGGAAAGATATCAATTGAACAACAACAACAAAACACACAGACAACAGCATCAATTCAACTTAAACAACAACAGCCGGGCAAGATATCAACCGAACAACAACAAACCACAATGACAACAGGAACAAATTAAACTTAAACATCAACATCAATTGATCAAAAACACAACACATATGACAACAGGACCAAATACAACTGAAACAATAACAGTTGGGTAATATATAAATTGAACAACAACAAAACACAATGACAACTGGCCCTAATTCAATTTGAATAACAACAGAGGGGCAAGATATCAATTGAACAACAACAACAAAACACAATGACAACAGAAGCAAATTCAACTTAAACAACATTCGGAAACAACAACAGCTGGGCAATATATCAATTGTACAACTAAAAAACACAATGACAACAGCACCAATTTCAACTTAAATAACAACAGCCGGGCAAGATATCAATTGTACAACTAAAAAACACAATAACAACAGCACCAAATTCAACTTAAAAAACAACAGCTGGGCAAGATATCAGTAGATCAACAACAACAAAACACAATGCGTCATAACCATTTTCAACTTAAATAACAACCACAGGGGAGCATATCAATAAAACAACAACAAAACACAATAACAACAGCAGCAAATTCAACTTAAACAACAATAGCCTTGCAAGATATCAATTGATCAACTTTGCAATAAAATGACAACAGCACCACATTCAACTTGAACTACAACTGTCAGGCAAGATATCAATTGAACAACTACAAAATACAATGACAACAGCATAAAAATTCAACTTAAATAACAACAGACGGGCAAGATATCAATAGAACAACCACAAAACACAATGATAACAAGACCAAATTCAATTTTAATAACAACAGATGGGAAAGACATAAGTTGAACAACAACAAAACACAATAATAACAAGACCAAATTTAATTTAAATAACAACAAATGAACAATATATCAATTGAACAACAACAACAAAACACAATGACAACAGAACCAAATTCAACTTAAATGACAACATTCGGCAACAACAACAGCTGGGCAATATATCAATTGTACAACTAAATAACACAATGACAACAGCAGCAAATTCAACTTAAAAAGCAACAATTGGGCAAGATATCAATTGAACAACTACAAAACGCAATGACACAAGAATCAAATTGAACTTAAACAACAACAGGCTAGCTATTATCAATTGAAGAACTACAAAACACAATGAAAACAGCTCCAAACTCAACTTAAATAACAACAGCTGTGCAAGATATCAATAGATCAACAACAATAAAACACAATGACAACAGAAGCAAATTCAACTTAATTAACCGCCGGGCAACATATCAATTAAACAAAAACAACAACAAAACACAATGACAACAGGACCAAATTAAATTTAAATAACAACAGAGCGGCAAGACATCAATTGAACATCAACAAACAAAACACAATGACAACCGAACCAAATTCAACTTAAACGACAACATTCGGGCAAGATATCAATTAAACAGAACAACTACAAAACACAATGACAACAGCTCCAAATTGAACTTATATAACAACAGAAGCACAAGATATCAAAAGATCAACAACAACAAAACACAATTACAACAGAATCATATTTAACTTAAATAACAACAGACGGGCAAGATATCAATTAAACAATAACAAAACACAATGATAAGAGCAAGTTCAACTTAAATAAGAACAGATGGGCAAGACATCAATAGATCAACAACAACGAAACACAATGACAATAGGACCAAATTAAACTGAAACAACAACAGACGGGCGAACTACCATTTGATAAACAACAAACCACAATGACAACAGGACCAAATAAAGCTTAAACAACAACAGCCATGCAAGATATCAATTGATCAACAACACAACACATGGACAACAGCACAAAATTCATCTCAACAACAACAGCCAATTAAACAACAACAAAACACAATGACAACAGGACCAAATACAACTGAAACAACAACACACAGGCAATATATCAATTGAACAACAACAACAAAACACAATGACAACAGAACCAAATTCAACTTAAACGACAACAGTCAGGCAAGATATCAAATTAACAACTACAAAAAAAACACAATGAAAACAGCATCAAATTCAACTTAAATCACAACAGCCGGGCAAGATATCAATTGATAAACAACAAAACACAATGATAACAAGACGAAATTCAATAAAAAATAACAACAGATGGGCAAGACATCAACTGAACAACAACAAAACACAATGACAACAGGACCAAATTCAATTTGAATAACAAAAGAGGGGCAAGATATCAATTGAACAACAACAAAACACAATGACAACAGGACCAAATTCCATTTAAATAACAACAGAGGGGCAAGACATCAATTGAACAACAACAACAAAACACAATGACAACAGAACAAAAAAAACTTGAGCAACAACAGCCGGGCTAGATATCAATTGATCAACAGCACAACAAAATGACAACAGGACCAAATTCAATTTAAATAACAACAGAGCTGCAAGACATCAATTGAACAACAACAACAAAACACAATGACAACAGAACCAATTTCAACTTAAACGACAATATTAGGGCAAGATATCAAATGAACATCTACAAAACATAATGACAACAAATTCAACTTAAATAACAGCCGCGCAAGATATCAATAGATCAACAACAACAAAACACAATTACAACAGAACCAAATTCAACTTAAATAACTACCGCCGGGCAACATAATAATTAAACAAAGCTAAACAAAACACAGTTGCAACAGGACCAAACTCAACCGAAATAACAACAGACAAGAAAGACATCAATTGAACAACAACAACAAAACACAATGACAACAGGACCAAATTAAACTGAAACAACAACAGCCGGTCGAGCTGTCATTTGATCAACAACAAACCACAATGACAAAAGGACCAAATAAAGCTTAAACAACAACAGCCTTGCAAGATATCAATTGATCAACAACACAACATACAAAATTCAACTTAACAACAACAGCCGGGCAGGATATCAATTAAACAACAACAAAACACAATGACAACAGGACCAAACTCAACTTAAATAACAACAGATGGGCAAGACATCAATTGAACAACAACAACAAAACAAAATGACAACAGGACCAAATACAACTGAAACAACAACAGCCTGGTAATATATCAATTCAACAACAACAACAAAACACAATGACAACAGAACCATATTCAACTTAAATAACAACAGCCGGGCAAGATATCAATTGAACAACAACAAAACACAATGATAACAAGACCAAATTCAATTTAAATAACAACAGATGGTTCAATAACAGAAACAAATTGAACTTAAACAAGAACAGCCGGGCAACATATCAATTAAACAACAACAACAAAACACAATGACAACGGGACCAAATTAAACTTAAACAACAACAGCAGGGCTAGATATCAATTGATCAACAACAAAACAATGACAACAGGACCAACTTCAACTTAACAACAACAGACGGGCAAGATATCAAAGGATCAAACACAACAAAGCACAATGACAACATGACAAAATACAACTGAAACAACAACAGCTGGGAAAAATATCAATTGAACAACTACAAAATACAATGACAACAGCATCAAATTCAAGATAAATAACAACAGCCAGGAAAGATATCAATTGAACAATAACAAAACACAATGATAACAAGACCAAATTCAATTTAAATAAAAACAGACGTGCAAGACATAAATAGATCAACAACAACAAAACACAATGACAACAGAACCAAATTGAACTTAAACAACAACAGTCAGGCAATATATCAATTGAACAACAACAACAAATAACAATGACAAAAGGACAAAATTCAATTTGAATAACAACAGAGGGGCAAGATATCAATTGAACAACAACAACATAACACAATGACAACAAAACCAAATTCAACTTAAACGACAACATTTGGGCAAGATATCAATTGAACAACTACAAAACACAATGACAACATATTCAACTTAAATAACAACAGCCGTGCAAGATATCAATAGATCAACAACAACAAAACACAATTACAACAGAACCAAATTCAACTTAAATAACTACCGCCGGGCAACATAATAATTAAACAAAACTAAACAAAACACAGTTGCAACAGGATCAAACTCAACCTAAATAACAACAGACTGGCAAGATATCAATTGAACAACAACAACGAAACACAATGACAACAGGACCAACTTAAACTGAAACAACAACAGACGGGCGAACTACCATTTGATAAACAACAAACCACAATGACAACAGGGCCAAATAAAGCTTAATCTACAACAGCCATGCAAGATATCAATTGATCAACAACACAACACATGGACAACAGCACAAAATTCAACTTAACAAAAACAGCCAATTAAACAACAACAACAAAACACAATGACAACAGAACCAAATACAACTGAAACAACAACACACAGGCAATATATCAATTGAACAACAACAACAAAACACAATGACAACAGAACCAAATTCAACTTAAACGACAACAGTCAGGAAAGATATCAATTTAACAACTACAAAAAAAACACAATGACAACAGCATCAAATTCAACTTAAATCACAACAGCCGGGCAAGATATCAATTGATAAACAACAAAACACAATGATAACAAGACGAAATTCAATAAAAAATAACAACAGATGGGCAAGACATCAATTGAACAACTACAAAATACAATGACAACAGCATAAAAATTCAACTTAAATAACAACAGGCGGGCAAAATATCAATTGAACAACCACAAAACACAATGATAACAACACCAAATTCAATTTAAATAACAACTGATGGGAAAGACATCAATTGAACAACAACAAAACACAATGATAACAAGACCAAATTCAATTTAAATAACAAATGGGCAAGACATCAATTGAACAACAACAAAACACAATGACAAAAGGACCAAATAAAACTTAAACAACAACAGTCAGGCAATATATCAATTGAACAAGAACAAAACACAATGACAACTGGACCAAATTCAATTTGAATAACAACAGAGGGGCAATATATCAATTGAACAACAACAACAAAACACAATGACAACAGAACCAAATTCAACTTAAACGACAACATTCGGCTTTCAACAACAGCTGGGCAATATATCAATCGTACAACTAAATAACACAATGACAACAGCAGCAAATTCAACTTAAACAACAACAATTGGGCAAGATATCAATTGAACAACTACAAAACGCAATGACACCAGCATCAAATTGAACTTAAACAACAACAGGCTAACTAATTATCAATTGAACAACTACAAAACACAATGAAAACAGCTCCAAACTCAACTTAAACAATTGTGCAAGATATCAATAGATCAACAACAACAAAACACAATGACAACAGAAGCAAATTCAACTTAAATAACCGCCAGGCAACATATCAATTAAACAAGAACAACAACAAAACACAATGACAACAGGACCAAATTAAATTTAAATAACAACAGAGCGGCAAGATATCAATTGAACAACAACAATAAAACTGAATGACAACAGGACCAAATTCAATTTGAATAACAAAAGAGGGGCAAGATATCAATTAAACAACAACAAAACACAATGACAACAGGACCAAATTCCATTTAAATAACAACAGATGGGCAAGACATCAATTGAACAACAACAACAAAACACAATGACAACAGAACCAAATAAAACTTAAGCAACAACAGCCGGGCTAGATATCAATTGATCAAAAGCACAACACAATGACAACAGGACCAAATTCAATTTGAATAACAAAAGAGGGGCAAGATATCAATTGAACAACAACAAAACACAATGACAACAGGACCAAATTCCATTTAAATAACAACAGAGGGGCAAGACATCAATTGAACAACAACAACAAAACACAATAACAACATAACCAAATAAAACTTAAACAACAACAGCCGGGCTAGGTATCAATTGATCAACAACAAAACACAATGACAACAGGACAAAATTCTATTTAAACAACAACAGAGGGGTAAGACATCAATTGAACAACAACAACAAAACACAATGACAACAGAACCAAATAAAATTTAAACAACAACAGCCGGGCTAGGTATCAATTGATCAACAACAAAACGCAATGACAACAGGAGGAAATAAAATTTAAACAACAAAAGCCTCGCAAGATATCAATTGATCAACAACACAACACAATGACAACAGGATCAATTTCAACTTAACAACAACAAACGGGCAAGATATCAAAGGATCAACAACAATAAAACACAATGACAACAGGACCCAATACAACTGAAACAACAACAGTAGGGCAATATATCTACTGAACACCAACAACAAAAAACAATGACAACAGGACAAAATACAACTGAAACAACAACAGCCTCGCAAAATATCAATTGATCAACACTACTACAGAATGACAACAGGACCAAATTCAACTTAACAACAACAAACGGGCAAGATATCAAAGGATCAACAACAACAAAACACACTGACAACAGGACCAAATTCAAATTAACAACAACAGCCGGGAAAGATATCAATTGAACAACAACAACAAAACACACAAACAACAGCATCAATTCAACTTAAACAACAACAGCCGGGCAAGATATCAACTGAACAACAACAAACCACAATGACAACAGGAACAAATTAAACTTAAACAACAACATCAATTGATCAAAAACACAACACATGTGACAACAGGACCAAATACAACTGAAACAACAACAGTCAGGTAATATATCAATTGAACAACAACAAAACACAATGACAACTGGACCAAATTCAATTTGAATAACAACAGAGGGGCAAGATATCAATTGAACAACAACAACAAAACACAATGACAACAGAACCAAATTCAACTTAAACAACAACATTCGGAAACAACAACAGCTGGGCAATATATCAATTATACAACTAAAAAAGACAATGACAACAGCACCAATTTCAACTTAAATAACAACAGCCGGGCAAGATATCAATTGTACAACTAAAAATCACAATTACAACAGCACCAAATTCAACTTAAACAACAACAGCCTTGCGAGATATCAATTGATCAACTACACAACACAATGACAACAGGACCAAATAAAACTTACACAACAACAGCCTTGCAAGATATCAATAGATCAACTACACAACACAATGACAATAGCACCAAATTCAACTGAAACAACAACAGTCGTTCAATATATCAATTGAACAACAACAACAAAACACAATGACAACAGAACCAAATTGAACTTAAACGACAACTGTCAGGCAAGATATCAATTGAACAACTACAAAATACAGTGACAACAGCATAAAAATTCAACTTAAATAACAACAGACGGGCAAGATATCAATTGAACAACCACAAAACACAATGATAACAAGACCAAATTCAATTTAAATAATAACAGATGGGAAAGACATCAATTGAACAACAACAAAACACAATGATAACAAGACCAAATTCAATTAAAATAACAACAAATGGGCAAGACATCAATTGAACAACAACAAAACACACTGACAAAAGGACCAAATAAAACTTAAACAACAACAGTCAGGCAATATATCAATGGAACAAGAACAAAACACAATGACAACTGGACCAAATTCAATTTGAATAACAACAGAGGGGCAATATATCAATTGAACAACAACAACAAAACACAATGACAACAGAACCAAATTCAACTTAAATGACAACATTCGGCTTTCAACAACAGCTGGGCAATATATCAATCATACAACTAAATAACACAATGACAACAGCAGCAAATTCAACTTAAACAACAACAATTGGGCAAGATATCAATTGAACAACTACAAAACGCAATGACACCAGCATCAAATTGAACTTAAACAACAACAGGCTAACTAATTATCAATTGAACAACTACAAAACACAATGAAAACAGCTCCAAACTCAACTTAAACAATTGTGCAAGATATCAATAGATCAACAACAACAAAACACAATGACAACAGAAGCAAATTCAACTTAAATAACCGCCAGGCAACATATCAATTAAACAAGAACAACAACAAAACACGATGACAACAGGACCAAATTAAATTTAAATAACAACAGAACGGCAAGATATCATTTGAACAACAACAATAAAACTCAATGACAACAGAATCAAATTCAACTTAAACAACAACAGCCGAGCTAGATATCAATTGATCAATAACAGAACACAATGACAACAGGACCAAATTCAACTTAACAACAACAGCCGGGCAAGATATCAATTAAACAACAACAACAAAACACAATGACAACAGCACCAATTACAACTGAAACAACAACAGCCAGGCAATATATCAATTGAACAACAACAACACAACACAATGACAACAGAACCAAATTCAGCTTAAACGACAACAGTCAGGCAAGATATCAAATGAACAACTAAAAAACACAATCAATTGAACAACTACAAAACAGTATGACAACAGCATCAAATTCAACTTAATTAACAACAGCCAGGCAAGACATCAATTTAACAACAAGAACAAAACACAATGAAAACAGGACCAAATTCAACTTAACTAACAACAGACGGGGAAGACATCGATTGAACAACAACAACAAAACACTATGACAACGGCATCAAATTCAACTGAAACAACAACAGCCGGACAATATATCAATTGAACAACAACAATAAAACACAATGACAAAAGAACCAAATTCAACTTAAACGAAAACATTCGGAAACAACAACAGCCGGGCAAGATATCAATTGTACAACTAAAAAACACAATGACAACTGCACCAAATTCAACTTTAATAAGAACAGCCGGGCAAGATATCAATAGATCTACAACAACGAAACACAATGACATCAGAAACATATTCAACTTAAATAACAACTGCCGGGCAGCATATCAATGAAACAACAACAAACCACAATGTCAACAAGGACCAAATTCAATTTAAATAACAACAGATGGGCAAGATATCAATTAAACAACAATAAAACACAATGACAACAGGCACAAATTAAACGTAAGCAACAACAGCCGGAATAGATATCAATCGATCAACAACAAAACACAATGGAAACAGAACCAAATTCTACTTAATGACAACAGTCGGGAAAAATATCAATTGAACAGTAACAAAACACAATGATAACGAGACCAAATTCAATTTAAATAACAACAGACGGGCAAGACAACAATAGATCAACAACAAAAAAACACAATGACAACAGGACCAAATAAAACTTAAACAACAACATCCAGGCTAGATATCAATTGATCAACAACAAAACACAATGACAACACAAGACCAAATTCAATTTAAATAACAACAGACAGGCAAGATATCAATTGAACAACTACAAAACACAATGACAACAGGACCAAATTCAATTTAAATAACAACAGAGGGGCAAGATATCAATTGAACAACAACAACAAAACACAAAGACAACAGAACCAAATTAAATTTAAACGACAACATTCTGGCAAGATATCAATTGAACAACTACAAAACACAATGACAACAGCTCCAAATTCAGCTTAAATAACATCAGAAGCGCAATATATCAATTGAACAACAAGGCCAAACTCAACTTAAATAACAACAGATGGGCAAGACATCAACTGAACAACAACAACAAAACACAATGACGACATGACGAAATAAAACTGAAACAATAGCGGGGCTAGCTATCAATTGATCAACAACAAAACACAATGACAACAGGACCAAATAAAGCTTAAACAACAACAACCTTGCAAGATATCAATTGATCAACAACACAACACATGGACAACAGCACCAAATTCAACTTAACAACAACAGCCGGGCAAGATATCAATTGAACAACAACAACAAAACACACTGACAACAGGACCAAATTAAACTTAACAACAACAGCCGTGCAAGATATCAATTGAACAACAACAACAAAACACAATGACAACAGAACCAAATTCAACTTAAACGACAACATTCGGGCAAGATATCCATTGAACAATAACATAACACAATGATAACAAGACCAAATTTTATTTAAATAACAACAGACAGGCAAGACATCAATCGATCAACAACAACAAAAAACACAATGACAACAGAACTAAATTGAATTTAAACAACAACTGTCGGGCAACATATCAATTAAACAACAACAATAAAACACACTGACAACAGGATCAAATTCAACTTAACAACAACAGCCGGACACCATATCAATTGAACAACAACAAAACACAAAGACAACAGGACCAAATCCAACTTAACAACAACAGCCGGGCAAAATATCAATTGAACAACAACAACAAAACTCAATGACAACAGATCCTAATTCATCTTAAATGAAAACAGCCGAGCAAGTTATCATTAGAACAACAACAAACCACAATAACAATAGGAGCAAATTCAATTTAAATAACAACAGCTGGACAAGACCTCAATTAAACAACAACAAAACACAATGACAACAGGCACAAAATAAACTTAAACAACAACAGCCGGAATAGATATCAATTGATCAACAACAAAACACAATGACAACAGGACCAAATAAAGCTTAAACAACAATAGCCTTGCAAAATATCAATTGATCAACAACATAACACATTGACAACAGCACCAAATTCAACTTAACAACAACAGCCGGGCAAGATATCAATTGAACACAAACAACAAAACACAATGACAACAGGACCAAATTGAACTTAAATAACAACAGACGGGCAAGACATCAATTGAACAACAACAACAAAAAACAATTACAACAGGACCAAATTCAACTTAACCAACAACAGATGGGAAAGACATCAATTGAACAACAACAACAAAACATTATGACAACAGGACCAAATTCAACTTAAATAACAACAGACAGGAAGACATCAATTGAACAATAACAACAAAACACAATGACAACAGGACCAAATTCAATTAAATAACAACAGACAGGCAAGACATCAATTGAACAACAACAACAAAACATGATAACACAATGATAACAGTCAGGTAAGGTATCAATTAGACAACAATAACAAAACACACTGACAACAGGACCAAATTCAACTTGACAACAACAGCCGGGCAAGATATCAATTCAACAACAACAACAAAACAACAAAATGACAACAGAACCAAATTCAACTTAAACGACAACATTCGGGAAAGATATCAATTGAACAACTACAAAACACAATGACAACAGGACCCAACTCAACTTAAACAACAACAGACGGGCAAGGCATTAATTGAACAACAACAACAAAACACAATGACAACAGGACCAAATTAAACTGAAACAACAACAGAGTTGCAAGATATCAATTGATCAACAACACAACACACTGACAACAGGACCAAATTCTACTTGACAACAACAGCCAGGAAAGATATATATTGAACAAAAACAACAACAAAACACAATGACAACAGGACCAAATTAAACTGAAACAACAACAGCCTTGCAAGATATCAATTGATCAACAACAAAACACACTGAAAACAGGACAAAATTCAATTGAATAAAACAGAGGGGCAAAATATCAATTGAACAACAACAAAACACAATGACAACAGGACCAAATTCAATTTAAATAACAAGCGCAGGGTAAACTATCAATTAAACAACAACAAAACACAATGAAAACAGCACCAAATTCAACTTAAACAACAACAACTGTGCAATATATCAATTGGACAACTACAAAACACAATGACACCAGCACCCAATTCAAGTTAAATAACAACAGCCGGGCAAGATATCAATTGACCAAATACAACTTAACAACAACAAACGGCAAGATATGAAAGGATCAACAACAACAAAACACAATAACAACAGGACCAAATACAATTTAAATAACAACAGTGGGGCAAGATATCAATAGATCAACAACAACAAAACACAATGACAACAGAACCAAATTCAACTTAAATAACAAGCGCCGGGTAAACTATCAATTAAACAACAACAAAACACAATGACACCAACACCCAATTCAAGTTAAATAACAACAGCCGGGCAAGATATCAATTGACCAAATACAACTTGACAACAACAGCCAGGAAAGATATGAATTGAACAACAACAAGAAAACACAATGATAACAGGACCAAATTTAACTGAAACAACAACAGCCTTGCAAGATATCAATTGATCAACAACAAAACACACTGAAAACAGGACAAAATTCAATTGAATAACAACAGAGGGGCAAGATATCAATTGAACAACAACAAAACACAATGACAACAGGACCAAATTCAATTTAAATAACAAGCGCCGGGTAAACTATAAATTAAACAACAACAAAACACAATGAAAACAGCACCAAATTCAACTTAAACAACAACAATTGTGCAAGATATCAATTGGACAACTACAAAACACAATGACACCAGCACCCAATTCAAGTTAAATAACAACAGCCGGGCAAGATATCAATTGACCAAATACAACTTAACAACAACAAACGGCAAGATATCAAAGGATCAACAACAACAAAACACAATAACGACAGGACCAAATACAATTTAAATAACAACAGATGGGCAAGATTTCAAATGAACAATAACAACAAAACACTATGACAACAGGACCAAATTCAACTTAAATAACAACCGACGGGCTAGACATCAATTGAACAACAACAACAAAACACAATAACAACAGAACCAAATTCAACTGAAACGACAACAGCGGGGCAAGATATCAAGTGAACAACAACAAACAAGACAATATCAAATAACAACATCCAGGCAAGATATGAATTGAACAAACAACAAAACACAATGACAACAGGACCAAATTAAACTGAAACAACAACAGCCCTGCAAGATATCAAAGGATCCACAACAACAAAACACAATGACAACAGAACCAAATTCAACTTAACAACAACAGCCGGGTAAGATATCAATTGAAAACAACAACAAAACACACTGACAACAGGACCAAATTCTACTGAACAACAACATCTGGGCAAGCTATCAAATGAACAACAACAACCAAACACAATGACAACAGGACCAAATTCAACTTAACAACAACAGCAGGGCAAGATATCAATTGAAAACAACAACAAAACACACTGACAACAGGACCAAATTCTACTGAACAACAACATCTCGGCAAGCTATCAAATGAACAACAACAAAAAACACAATGACAACAGGATCAAATTCAATGGGAACAACAACAGCCAGACAAAATATCAATTAAACAACAACAAAACGCAATGACAAGACAACCAAATTCAACTTAACAACAGCCAAGCAAGTTATCAGTTGAACAAAAACAACAAAACACAATGACAACAGCATCAAATTCAACTTTAAATAACAATAGACGGGCAAGACATCAATTGAACAACAACAAAACACAATGACAACAGGAACAAATTAAACTTAAGCAACAACAGCCGGGCTAGATATCAATTGATTAACAACAAAACACAATGACAACAGGACCAAATAAAACTTAACAACATCAGCCGCGCAAGATATCAATTGAACAACAACAACAAAACACACTGACAACAGCATCAAATTCAACTTAACAACAACAGCAGGGCAAGATATCAATTGAAAACAACAACAAAACACACTGACAACAGGACCAAATTCTACTGAACAACAACATCTCGGCAGGCTATCAAATGAACAACAACAAAAAACATAATGACAACAGGACCAAATACAATGGGAACACCAACAGCCAGACAATATATCAATTGAACAACTACAAAACACAATGACAACTGCACCAAATTTAACTTAACAACAGCCAAGCAAGTTATCAGTTGAACAAAAACAACAAAACACAATTACAACAGCATCAAATTCAACTTTAAATAACAATAGACGGGCAAGACATCAATTGAACAACAACAAAACACAATGACAACAGGAACAAATTAAACTTAAGCAACAACAGCCGGGCTAGATATCAATTGATTAACAACAAAACACAATGACAACAGGACCAAATAAAACTTAACAACATCAGCCGGGCAAGATATCAATTGAACAACAACAACAAAACACACTGACAACAGCATCAAATTCAACTCAAACAACAACAACCGGGCAAGATATCAACTGAACAACAAAACACAATGATAAACAAGACCAAATTCAATTTAAATAACAACAGATGGACAAGACATCAATTGAACAACAACAAAACACAATGACAACAGGAACAAATATAACAACGACAGGCGGGCTAGATCTCAATTGATCAACAACGAAACAATGACAAGAGGACCAAATAAAATTTAAACAACAGCCTCGCAAGATATCAATAGATCAACAACAACAAAACACAATGACAACAGAACCAAATTCAACTTAAATAACTACCACCAGGCAACATATCAATTAAACAAAACACAACAAAACACAGTGACAACAGGACAAAACTCAACTTAAATAACAACAGATGGGCAGGACAATAATTGAACAACAACAAAAGACAATGACAACAGGTCCAAATTAAACTGAAACAACAACAGACGGGCTAGCTATCAATTGCTCAACATCAAACCACAATGACAACAGGACCAAATAAAGCTTAAACAACAACAGCCTTGCAAGATTTCAATTGATCAACAACACAACACATGGACAACAGCACCAATTCAACTTAACAACAACAGCAAGGCAAGATATCAGTTGAACAACAACAACAAAAAACACTGACAACAGGACCAAATTCAACTTAACAACAACAGCCGGTCAATATATCAATTGAACAACAGCAACAAAACACAATGACAACATAACCAAATTCAACTTCAACGACAACAGTCAGGCAAGATATCAATTGAACAACTACAAAACACAATGACAACAGGAGCAAATACAGCTTAAACAACAACAGCCTTGCAAGATATCAATAGATCAACAACACAACACAATGACAACAAAATTGAAATTAACAACAACAGACGGGAACAATATATCAAAGGATCAACAACAACAAAACACAATGACAACAGTACCAAATACAACTGAAAAAACAACAGCCTGGCAATATATCAATTCAACAACAACAACAACAACAACAAACACAATGACAACAGAACCAAATTCAACTTAAATAACAAAAGCCGCGCAAGATATCAGTTGAACAACAACAAAACACAATGATAACAAGACCAAATTCAATTTAAATAACAACAGATGGGCAAGACATCAATAGATCAACAACAACAAAACACAATGACAACAAAACACAAAGATAATAGAACCAAGTTCAACTTAAATAACAACCGCCGTGCAACATATCAATGAAACAACAACAACAAAACACAATGACAACAGGACCAAGTTAAACTTAAACAACAACAGTTGGGCAAGATATCAATTGAACAACTACAAAACACAATGACAACAGGACCAAATTCAATTTAAATAACAACAGAGGGGCAAGATATCAATTGAACAACAACAAAACACAATGACAAGATAACCAACTTCAACTTAAACGACAACATTTGGGCAAGATATCAATTGAACAACTACAAAACACAATGACAACAGCTCCAAATTCAACTTAAATAACAGCAGCCGGGCAAGATATCAATTGAAGACTGACAAAACACAATGATAACAAAGCCAAATTCAATTGAAATAACAACAGACGGGCAAGACATCAATAGATCAACAACAAAAAAAAACAATGACAACAGAACCAAATTCACCTTAAATAACAACCGCCGGGCAACATATCAATTCAACAACAAAACACAATGACAACAGGACCAAATTAAACTTAAACAACAACAGTCGGGCAATATATCAATTGAACAACAACAAAACACAATAACAACAGGACCAAATTCAATTTAAATAACAACAGAGGGGCAAGACATCAATTGAACAACAACAATAAAACTCAATGACAACAGAACCAAATTCAACTTAAACGACAACATTCGGGCAAGATATCAATTGAACAACTACAAAACACAATGACAACAGCTCCAAATTCAGCTTAAATAACAACAGAAGCGCAAGATATCAATAGATCAACAACGACAAAACACAATGACAACTGTTGTTGTAGTTCCTGTTGTTGCTTTTGTTCAGGTCATTGCTATTGTCAGGTCATTGCTGTTGTTGTTGTTCCTGTTGTTGCTGTTCAGGTCATTGTCTTTCATTATATAATATTTATAAAGTAACACATAGTGCAGCAAATGTCCCTGCGATATTCAGGCGAAGCATAAAGAATTAAAGGGACACACGGCAATCTTGATTTTTTAACAACTAATGGCATCCCGTTACTTTTTCTATCTTGCATTTGTTCAATCTTTAATCTTAATTAAAGGAATAGTATTCAGCAAATTGGTTTTGCATATTATTAACTGTTGATTATATTGCATAAATAATATATTTAAATTTATGGTAGAGTAAGACGAATACAAGAAATCTCGAAATTTTATTTAATTATATGCAATCAGGTTTTGGATAAATAAATCGAGATGGTAATTCCAATGCTTGATATAAACACTTCAAGTTTGCCTTGTGTCGCTTAAACAACACCACAACCATCTAGCTACATGTTTTAAGCACTTATTAAAATGTTTATGTAATACATATTACAGAAAGGGGTCTTCCTTTCGCTATCTTCTAATAGTTAATAAAACTTAATATCTAAATTTGCTCTGGCGGCAAGGGTTGCAAATCCTTTCAGCGTTCTAGTTACTTATATTGTGACAAATAATATTTATTACTGCATATGCATTTACAAACTTTGTTTGCTTTCAATGCAACTGGAAACATATTGTCGGGCCTTAAATAAATCTCAGAAATGATTGTTGGGTCCTTAATTGTTTGGTTGAAATTTAGTTGTATTAGACCAATAAAATTTTTCGAACAGAGTTGCATTCCCTACACCATCGAATTATCTTGTAAATGGACAGATGATACTGATAACAAATTATAGGGTCTAGACCCAATAATTTGTAGTTTTGCCCAACAGTCGCTTTATATATCATAATTATAGAGAGTATATAAGGGTGCCGACAATTGACCAAATTTGAGTATATATATATATATATATATAGATATACTGAACCAAACAGCTAACGCACCAGTAGACAATACCTTTAATGTATGAACTTATTATATGCTGACTGATACCGTTGGAGACAGGTGAATTAAATGATTTTTTTTTAAATTTACAGTCGTTATTGACAAGATATTTGTCTTGTTCAGAATGAAATTTATTTTGATTTATTGATTGTTATTATTGAGATATTAAAGGTATTGTCTGCCGGTGATGATATATATATAACTAGAAGACTGCCATAGCCATATTATGCAAATTCTCGACAAAAAATATTATTTCCTGAAGCTTTAGACTTGTGAGGAAGTGTTGATTCTTATGGATGGCGGGAGGTCTACAGTACTGGTTCTACCCAGGAAAAGTGGGTGATCTGCCTCCACCACAAAAATAATCAACCCGTCAAATATAACCTTTCATGTGTTAATGTGTTAAAAATGATGTAAAACACCATACAAACAAATAGAAATTCCCTGACAATTTTCTAACTTTGAAAAAGAAAAGAGGCTCAAGAGGATAGGTATCGCTCTACTGGATTTATAAATTTGGTGGAAATCAAGTGAAAAAAAAAGCATCTAAAAACTGGCAGGAGATCGGGGGTTTGTGATGAGGGATCAGATAGGATGGGGCGTTCAAATGGGACGGGGTCTCAGTTATGGCTATTCCAAACTTTTCTGAGCTTTTTCAATACATTCTGAACAAATCTGGCAAAGATCGGATGGAGAAATTAAGGACATGGAGTGCTACAATTTTTAAATAATTCAAGGGCCATAACTCTCCTGTTTCTGGTCTGATATGGCTAGTTTTTATAATTCTTTTATGACTGTAACAACTTCACAAATTAACTAGAAGGGTGTTCCATGGAACACTTGTGTCATGGGGTCGTGCTTATTTCAGTAAGGACAATCTAACTATACAGTTTGAAGACAGGGTGTGCAATCATTCATGATTTATGGAGCAGGGCCCCGTTTTATGAAACAACTTACTACCATTCTTAAAATTTATGAAAAAAGGGCAAAAATCACACAGCATTGGATATGTCAATGGCATTTTAATAATTGATAAGGAAGAACTGTATACAGTTTCAGGACCATATAATCTGGACATTGACATTCTTTGACTTAATTTTTTTGTGTCACTCACCCAAATTCTTATATACTCAATGAAAACCCGTACATATTCCTTTAGCCTGACTTTATACAACTGTATACAGTTTCAGGACCATAGGTCAATATTTGGACATTGACAGTCTTTGACTTAATTTGTTTGTGTCACTCACCCAAATTCTTATATATTCAGTGTAAACCTGTACATATTCCTTTAGCCAGACTATATACATTTTTAAAAAATCACTAGCTCGAATGACAGTTTACTAGCCCTGGGGTTTGGGCTGGTGGGTTAATTCGAAGACTGAGTCATTGGTGTTTCAAAGGGAAATAATTCTAAAACTATGAATCGTAATAACAGGTCACTTTCAGATCAATTCATTAAAACATGCTGAAGATGATGTTGTAGAACTAATACACAGAAATTTATAAATAAACCATATAATCGAGAAAAAGTTCCAGATTAAACCTTTTATCTCAAGGGAAAACGTTAGAACAGCCTGTAGAATGGTGGGATTGGGCAGGCACTACATGTTAACAGCCTGTAGAATTGTGGGACATGGTGACCATTCCATGTTAACAGCCTGTAGAATGGTAAGACAAGGCACGCACTACATGTTAACAGCCTGTAGAATTGTGGGACATGGTGACCATTCCATGTTAACAGCCCGTAGAATGGTAAGACAAGGCACGCACTACATGTTAACAGCCTGTAGAATTGTAGGACATGGTGGCCATTCCATGTTAACAGCCTGTAGAATGGTAAGACAGGGCAGGCACTCCATGTTAACAGCCTGCACAATGGTAAGACAGGGCAGGCACTCCATGTTAACAGCCTATAGTATGGTAAGGCAGGGCAGGCGCTTCATGTTAACAGCCTGTATTATGGTAAGACAGGGCAGGCACTCTATGTGAACAGCCTGTAGAATGGTAAGACTGGGCAGGTGTTCCATGACAGCCTTTAGAATGGTAAGACAGGGCAGGTGCTACATGTTAACAGCCTATAGAATGGTAAGACAGGGCAGGCACTCCATGTTAACAGCCTATAGAATGGTAAGACAGGGTGGGCACTCCATGGTAACAGCCTGTAGAATGGTAAGACAGTCCAGGCGCTCCATGTTAACAGCCAGGGTGGGCACTCCATGGTAACAGCCTGTAGAATGTAAGACAGTCCAGGCGCTCCATGTTAACAGCCTGTAGAATGGTAAGAAAGGGCAGGCGCTCCATGTTAACAGTCTGTAGAATGGTAAGACAGGGCAGGCACTCAATGTTAAAGATGCTCTACCTATATCTTTTTGTCCACCAATTGTTATAAACTTTACTTAATTGTAAAGAGGACTATGAAAAAGGTAAACGGCAATAATTTCACCCCATGTTATATGCGTTTTGCTGGGGAAAAACAGGATAGAAAAGTTCGGATTTTTGAAATTGTATTCGTAATTGTTTTAGACAAGCCGATTACGGAGATTTTCCGATCTTATTCGTTTACAATCGGAACTGCCTCGTTGGATTGGCGACGAGTTCCGATCGATTCGTTTACTATCGGAACTGCCCCGAGTAGTTTGTTTTCGTTCAACTGAATGACATTGCGCATGTCCGATAAAATCGTAAATACTCGTAGTTCTCCGGCAGGAATAAACGGCTGGGCAGCATTTTATTCAAGATATTGTTTTGATCATATTTAATAATTTACAGAACTGGAATACGTACCTTTTTGCTTCTTAGAATACTCATAAAATAGCTTTGCACACATATAAATGCAGTAATATTGAGTATTTAATATTTTACATTAAAAATTGTGTAGATATAGGTAGTGCCTCTTTAACAGCCTGTAGAATGGTAAGACAGGGAAGGCATTCCATTTTAACAGCCTGTATATTGGTAAGAAAGGGCAGGCGCTCCATGTTAGCAGCATGTGTAGAATGGTAAAACAGGGCAGGTGCTCCAGGTGCTCCATGTTAACAGCCTGTGGAATGGTAGGACAGGACAGGCACTCCATGTTAACAGCCGGTAAAATGGTAGGAGAGGGGTGGCATTCCATGTTAACAGCCTATAGAAGGGTAAGACATGGCAGGCACTCTATGTTAACAGCTTGTAGAATGGTAGGACAGGGCAGGCATTCCATGTTAACAGCCTATAGAAGGGTAAGACAGGGCAGGCACTCCATGTTAACAGCCTATAGAATGATAAGATAGGGCAGACATTCAATGTTAACAGCCTGTAGAATGGCAAGACAGGGCAGGCACTCCATATTAACAGCCTGTAGAATGGCAAGACAGGACAGGCACTCCATGTTAACAGCCTATAGACGGGTAAGACGGGGCGGGCACTCCATGTTAACAGCTTGTATAATGGTAAGACAGGGCAGGCACGCCATGTTAACGGCCTGTAGAATGGTAAGACAGGGCAGGCACTCCATGTTAACGGCCTGTAGAATGGTAAGACAGGGCAGGGCAGGCACTCCATGTTAACAGCCTGTAGAATGGTAAGACAGGACAGGCACTCCATGTTAACAGACTGTAGAATGGAAAGACAGGGCAGGCACTCCATGTTAACAGCCTTTATAATGGTAAGACTGGGCAGGCACTCCATGTCAACAGACTGTAGAATGGTAAGACAGGGCAGGCGCTCCATGTTCACAGCCTGTAGAATGGTAGGCAGTGTATTAGCCAGCCAACCGTGCAACCGTGATTTGCACAGACGTTTTTGAAAAATCGCAGCCAATATTTGGATGAGTGGGTGGGGTAAAAAAAAGACAAAAAGAAAAACAGATGGGTAAAACAATTTTTTTTTTTTCCTAAATAACACTTCCAAACTCTTACTTTCTTGATATTGTCATGTTTTGTATACATTCATAGAAAAAAGATGATCTAAAATGCACCTTTTTCACCTTTATCTGTGATAAATACCCCAGAGAGACCCACTTGTAACAAATTGGTACACAACGCGTGTAAGCAAATTATTTTGCATATTTGCACACCTAGTTCTTGAATTTCTGCTTAAAACACTGATGGTGGGACAGGGTGGACACTCCATATTAACAGCCTGTGGAATGGTAGGACAGGGCAGGCACACCATGTTAACAGTCTGTGGAATGGTAGGACAGGGCAGGCACTCCATGTAACAGTCTGTGGAATGGTAAGACAGGGCAGGCACTCCATGTTAACAGCCTGTAGAATGGTGAGACAGGGTGGACACTCTATGTTAACAGCCTGTAGAATGGTAGGACAGGGTGGGCACTCCATGATAACAGCCTGTAGAATGGTAAAACAGGGTGGACACTCCATGTTAACAGCATGTAGAATGGTGAGACAGGGTAGGCACTCCATGTTAACAGCCTGTAGAATGGTGGGACAGGATGGACACTCAATGTTAACAGCTTGTAGAATGGTAAGACAGGGCAGGCACTGCATTTAACAGCCTGTAGAATGGTAAGACAGGGCAGGCACTCCATGTTAACAGCCTGTAGAATGGTAAGACAGGGCAGGTACTCCATGTTAACAGCCTGTAGAATGGTGAGACAGGGTGGACACTCTATGATAACAGCCTGTAGAATGGTGACTGGGCAGGCACTCCATGTTAACAGCCTGTAGAATGGTAGGACAGGGTGGACACTCCATGTTAACAGCCTGTAGAATGGTAAGACAGGGCAGGCACTCCATGTTAACAGCCTGTCAGGGGCGTAACTTCCTATAGGCCGTGTAGGCCGCTGCCTACACTTTTTTCTGAGAAATCAAAAAAATAAAAATGCCAAAAATGCAATAAAAATCGGAGGCCTAGGGGGGTAAGGGGCTAAATTATAAAATTGCGACCATGATAATTTACGGTAAAAAGTAAGGATATTGATGCTCTTATAGACATATTCACCAGTACGAAATATACGCGAAAATGCACCTCCGACAGTCTAGCTGAAAAAAAATAATACGGGGGAGCATGCCCCCGGACCCTCCCTAGAACTCGGCGTACACATCATATTCAGCCAAGCTACGCCTCTGCCTGTAGAATGGTGGGACAGAGCAGGCACTCCATGTTAACAGCCTGTAGAATGGTAGGACAGGGTAGGCACTCTATGTGAACAGCCTGTATAATGGTGTTCCGGGCAGGCACTCCATACTGATTTGCTATGAGCTAGAAGTATGCCGCAAGAACACCGTCATGCCCAGTTAGGTCAATGTTTATTCAGAAGCTTGTATAATACTGGGACAGGGCAGTCATTCCTTATTAAATATCTAAGAGCCTGGGGATTGGTAAAACACAGGGATGTGACATTGTTCAGATGTACCTAGGAACCTGGTTTACATGCCAATAGGTTTAGCCCACTAATATAACAATGATCATAATGTGTACTTGAGAAACAGTGGTTATGAATAGGTGAATTGCATTTGAACAGATCGATGATATTAGGAGAAGCTGATCTGTGGATATTCTCAATTAACTTTCAATATAAAGCTGAAATTGTTTCACTCACCATAGTTATATATGTAAAATGGGTATTTTAGCTCCTCTGTAACTGTAATATGCTTGGATAGCACATGCTTCTGCAAAACTTTTATTAATCCTGGGTATAATGTACACAGATCGGTCTTATTATATAAAATTTAATCTTGGAACCTTTTTAACTCTTGTAAATTAAGTAACAAAGACAATAAACTGAAGGTTAATAGTTCATATTGATTTACATTTTGACCAGTCATGGTGGACATTACAAATGTAGTGTGCGAGGGTTTAACCAACCCCCCGATTTTAGTTTTGAACTTCAAACAGACCTAATTTCATAACCATTGAAAAATTGTTTGATGCAAACATAAACATTGTCAAATGACGCAAAATTCGAAATATTTGTTCTAGTCTTGCAACAACTAAATTAATTTTTGCAAGACTGTAAACTAATATTGAAACCATTTTAACATTGGCAATTTATGCAATATAAGTGTAACTAAAAATCATTATTCTAATCTAGCAACAACAAAACAAACATTGCAAAACTAAATTTACAATATGTATTTAAACATTTTATAACTAAGAAGTAATGCTGTTACTTTAACTATTTTAACAGTGTCAATTAAATATAAGTTATTCAAATGATTTACAAGTGCAATAACACATTATGCTGTTATTGTAATCATTTAAAAATTGAAAACTATGTATTCCCTTCTAGCATCAACGAAAGTATGTGTTGCTGGACAGAACTTCCAGAACTTGCAATACCAAGCTAAGAAAACAATTGTGTGTAGTAATTAGCAGTTAAAGGAGCCCTTTTATACCTCTTGTTTCTTGTTTATATTTATTACTGAACACTATATAAACACATTGCAACTCATTTTTTGGTGATATATCGCTTTCCGTGCTTTTTATCGCCAGGTAAAAAATCACCTGTTGACCGATACAATATCCGTATTCGCCTCGGGTTTATTTCCGCTGATTTCCGATGTGTGACGTCACACAAAGTACCGCGCCATATCTGACAGATTTACAACACAGACAGGTTCTCAATATTGTATTGAGATAACTTAGATCATACTTTCTTGAAGTATTAAAGGCAACTGAAAGTATGAAATACATAGGGATGAAATTGTTTATTGACTGCAGACTCATTTCTGAGAAAAGCCTGTTGCATCACAGAAGTTCAGGGATTTGCTCTCCTATAACATGAAGCCGTGGCTTTACGTTTTCTCTGACCATTAAAAACATGTCTACGAACGGCAAGACGATATTTGAAATGAACCGTCCTCCGACGTGCATACGCGTTTGACTTTTTAATGTGTGGACTTTCCGTAGAGATTCTCTGCTCCAGACATAAACTGATACACTGATTTTTACAAGTGTACAACTTACCTTAAATGATCATTTGTTATCCATTTCACAATGTGTGTTAATAAAAAAAAAACCATTATGATATGAAATGCATTAGTTTAAATCTATTAACTAGGTACTATGCACTATTTGAACGGCAAAATACAGGTGTCAGTGCAGTGACGTCTTACAAGAAACGTTTACACACAGTCTGAAATTGTCCACTCGTTTTTTGGTCAAACGCAAGTCACATGGTGCATATGTAAACGTCCTTTTGTAACAAACCCAGATGTAAAATACATGAGACTGCATACTTTCATAGTTTGTCTTTGTTGTTTGTGTTTATTAACCTCAGACATATTAATAAACAGATAGGAAACTTCCTATCTTAACCAATGAAGTAACCAAAATATCACGTGGCACCTTCACTTTTCCTTCTATCTTCTCTCTCAATTATTCACCGATTTGGATGAGAATACATCCAAAAGATTCATAGTGAATAGCAAAATGGTATTATAATAATTTATGTTTATTTTCAAAATAAGAAATTGTATAAAAAAATGTTTAAAGTTTAAAATGTCATCATTTTTCGCTTTTCTCTTAAAAATCAATGTTTTGACATAGTCAAAGTTTCCATCAAACTCCTTTTTTGCTGCCAAAAATGTAAGAGAAAACAAAATACTATAATTGGAAAGAAAATTAAATTTGTGATGGTATTCGGCTTGAATGAAACTTGTATCTATACAACTCTTCATGATACGTGTGTTTAAAGTTGGGAAATATATTGTGAAATTTTCGAACTGTGCCACATGAAATTTACACTATTTTCATAGTGTCCAATCTATTTGTTATTAGGTCTGTGTATTTTAAGACATATCACTTATTATGCGCCTGTCAACGTTTTACCCCACTGAGGTGGCGGCAGGCATACACAGTGGGAATTAGACAAATGTACACAATGATCGCATAATTGTCATTCGAAGGTCTAAGGGTAAGAGTTATATATAAATATCACCATTCCATGTTCTGTCCAAGTTCTTCTCCAGAATACTCTATTTTTATCATAAGTAATAAATCGGGCTACAGATATTGCTAATTCAAAGCATGTGTTACCTTTTATCAAGCATTTTAATAAGACCTCACATATTTACCCCAATATTATTTATTTTTTTAATAATTTATATAAAAAAACTGGCCCTATAGAATTATGTTCCGGTTTCTGACCAATACCGTTTTTAAGGGCTGACCTCAAACATTTTATGCCAGATCTAATTTATGTATCCTGTAAAAAAAAACTTAGTCCTTAGTCCTTAGTGGTCCCTTAGTGGTCCTTAGTGGTATTTAGTAGGACCCTATATCTATATATGATGATATCAACAAATATATGTTTGAAGTTAGTTTATCAGGTTACAAAATAATGAATGAAGAAAAAGATAATTCTCCCTACTTATCTACCCTATTTGTTTGAGCAGGTAATAAATCGGGCTACAGGTATTATAATATTATGTCTAATTATAAGGTTTATATTCACACCGCCATTCATTTTTCTTATGTAGTAGCCTCTTTTTTTGGTGTATATATTTATAAATGAGAGCTCTATAAAGTTATATTGGCCTAATTATACTTTGTTCCATACAGCACTGAATTCACCACCACTGATGGTGAAATACGCATGGTAATAAAACTGATGCCATATAAGCTGGCTAAAAGTGGCTAAGTACCATAAATGCCATAAAACCCTTACTGACCACTTAATCTAGAATATGCAGGGTCATAAAACTAACTGACTGTGTTACAGAAAGGTGATAACAGGATATGGCTAGGATCATAAAACCCTTCTTTCACTTGTTACGGAATACACAGTGTCATAAAATGACTTTGTTTGGCTGTTTCAAACAATTTTGCCTAGAGTTTCATGTACTATAATTATTTAAAAAAAATTGATTTATAAGATATTAGTGAAATCAGCAAGCAATAATCTGATCATGTAAATCATGATCTGATCAGATAAGCATTTATTGATTTTTTTTTTAGATATAATAATTTTAATCAGCTTGAAAAAAAAGAGTACACTCTCAGAAACTGAAAATATCCGAGTCGCTGTTCGCCATTGTTGATTGTATCTGGGCATCTGTGTGACGTCATCGCCGAAGTTGGACTTCGGGTAAACTCGTAATATTCCGGATTTTTTCCCGTTGATTTCCGTAAAGGTGTGCCGTGTGATATATGGAAACGTAATAATAACGTGTTTCGGCTGTGATTTTAATCGTGAGAAATATATCAATAGTTTTTATACAAATAGATCTATCAATTAAATATAAGTTATAAGGGTATTAAAGGGCTCCTTTAATTTGTTATGATGATATCATTTTAACACCGTCAACTGATGCATTATGAATGTTATTCAAAATCTTTAAAAGTCTAGCAATTTTGTTAACATGGTCAGTTAATTCAACATCTTTAGTCTATTCTAGCAGCAACACAATAAATATTGCTAGACATAATTATCTATACTGACTTTAAGGGACACACACCAGTTTTGAAAGATATATCAAGTATTAAAATGTGCACCACGATTCATTTATCCAGAATCATTTTGACTTAAAATCAGCTTGCATATAAATAATTGTTACAAAGATATTTATTCCTTATTTAGTTTTTAAAGATATTTTTGGTGCAATAATTAATAAGCAAAAAACAATACCAGAAATCTGTATAATATAAATAATGAAATGAAATGTAAAACAAATAAAAAAAATTCTAACTTAGCTTTAAAGACATTATCGGAACAATTTATATTCAACAAATGAGTACATGTACAAACAATTGCTCTCGACAATTAAAATAATTATCAACAATACAAATTGGGAAAAAAAACTTACGGGTTGCCGGAATATAAAAAAAAAAAACACACACACACAAGATTGGCATGTGTTCCTTTCAGATTTTTTTTTTAATTAATAAGAAGTAATAGAACATAAAAGAAAGCTGTAAGAAGTTATGCTTTTATGGAATAATGTTAACGTTGTAAACTGAGGTAATATGAGTGTATTTCAACATCTTCATGAATTTTGCTGGACAGAATTTACAAACAGCATTAGTTTTTAATTTACAAGAAGTTAAGCTCTCATTGGAATCATATTAACATTGTCCATAGATGCAGTATTATTCAAACTCTTTATTCCAAACTAGAAACAACAAACTGATGTGTTGCTAGATGAAATTTACAATATTGAGCTAAGAAAACAGCATTTTCTATCTTTGTAAGAAGTTGATTGGCTGTTATTAGAATTATTTTAACATTGTCCATAGATGCAGTATTATTTAAACTCTTTATTCCAATCTAGAAACAACAAATTCATGTGTTGATAGATGGAATTTACAATATAAAGCTAAGAAAACAGCATTTTCTATGTTTGTAAGAAGTTGATATGCTGTTATTAGAATTATTTTAACATTGTCAATAGATGCAATATTATTTAAACTCCTTATTCCAGTCCAGCAACAAGAAATTCATGTGTTGCTAGATGGAATTTACAATATTGAGCTAAGAAAACAGCATTTTTTTATGTCTATAAGATGTAAATATGATGTTATGAGAATTGTTTTAACATTGTCAATTGATTCAATATACATGTAATTCAACATCTTTATTTGTAGTTTAGTAACAACACAAATACATATTGCAGGACAGAATTTAATGACCTAAGAAAGCAGCTTTTTGGTTTAATGTGCAAGAAGTCACACTGTTATTGGTTATTAAAATTATAACATTGTCAACTGATGCAATGTCATTCAAAATCTTTAATTCAGTCCAACAACAAGAAATTAATCTGTCGCTAGACTGAATCGACGATATTGAGCTAAGAAAACAGATTTTCCTTTTATACAAACTATGCTGCTTTTGGGATCATTATTATTGTCAATTGAGGCAATATAAGTGTAATTCAACATCTTTAATCCAGCCTAGCAATTACACAAATGTATTTTTCTAGACAGAATTTATCAACAGCATTTATTTTCAAGTCACACAAAGTAATGCTGTTAATAGAATCATATTAACATTGTCCATAGATGCTGTATTATTCAAACATTTATTCCAGTCTAGAAACAACAAACTGATATGTTGCTAGATGGAATTACAATATTGAGCTAAGAAAACAGCATTTTGTATATTTGTAAGAAGTTGATATGCTGTTATTAAGAATTATTTTAACATTGTCAATAGATGCAATATTATTTAACTCCTTATTTCAGTCCAGCAATAACAAATCCATGTGTTGCTAGATGGAATTTACAATATTGAGCTAAGAAAACAGCATTTTCTATCTTTGTAAGAAGTTGATATGCTGTTACTATAATTATTTTAACATTGTCAATAGATTTAATATTATTTAACTCCTTATTCCAGTCTAGCAACAAC